>CABFWO010002893.1:35455-59536 GCA_902155825.1 Timema genevievae
GGATGGGAGATCGGATGAGGTTGGGGAGGAATATTTTCAAATAGGATCTCAAGAGGTACCCCCACCCTAAGATGGGCCCCATAGCCCCTGTGGTTCCAGTGATTCGTCTGGGGAAAGAGCAGGGCTTAAGGGAGCTGGGAGGATTTTTATTTCTGATAAGGTCTCAAGGGATACCCCCACCCGAATATGAGCTCCAAAACCCCATTGGTTCTGGTGGTGCGTCTGTGGAGCAGGCGGGAGGGGGTGAACTTTTATACTTGAGGTAAATTATTATTATTAATATTATTAGCACCACTTATTACTACCCGTTCGAGCTATAAGCACTAACGCTAATGTGTAATGGTAGGGTGATTGTGAGATGAAATGGAGGACCTACAGTTTAACGTGGAATCCGAACCACGGTGGAGGCCTGGTATTCCACACATTCACAAGTTGTGATTAATACACGTCTTGTCAGAGGTGAAGGAAGGATTTGGCAATCAAATAAATCTGTGCCGGGACTGAGAATTGAGCCCCGGACTCCCAGCCTAGAAGTCTGGCACCTTACCCCTAGACCATCAGGTCACCACTTAAGGTAAAAATGGTTGTAATTTTAATAGTCGTAGCACGTCTTCAGGTCAATACAATAATATCAAAGTTCTCATTTGTCAATTTAGACCTATAAAATAGATCGATATTTGGTATGACAGGAATATACACTTTCGTATTAAAGAGATAGATTTATAAAATGGTTCAGACTGTATTAACAGTGAACTTTAAATCTAATTGGCTGTATTGAAGAAGTATTGAAAGAATAAGATCGTGCATCTACTAGTTATTTTATTTTTCTCCGTCTTAAAAAAATGCACTGTACGTGTCACTCACGCACATGCAACAGAGATTAAACGAAACAAATTATTTTTTATTAGATTACTAAAAATATCATAAATTGGTGTTAATACAAATAAAATACTCTACACCAAAAGTAAGGTAAATTGTCACAGAAGATCACGACTATATGAAATAAGAAAAGAAGCGCTATAGGTAGCTTAAAGGAAAACATTAGATTGGCCTGAAAAAGTTAGTGTGTAATGAGTTAGATAGAATAGTATTAATATAATAATATGTGTCTTACTTTTGTAAGTGTAACAATGAGCTTTAAGTTCCAAATGCCATATAGTAAGTTAATTAATCTGTTTAATTAATGATAATATCATTATATCAATATAACGTGGAGTTAATTTAGTAAAATGTTTAGTTTTGATAATAATTTAATCAAATTGGAAATAAAATGTAAAAACCAAGAGATTAGAGATACAAAGGTTTATAAATATATATTTATGTATCTATATATAAAAACAAATCTTTATTTATATATTTAAATCAAAGTATATAGTTATTATTATTATGTATTATTATACACACCAAGATCAGTGGGATAGCTGACTAAAATTCAAGCCTGTCTGGTTTTAGGCTGTGATGGGGTGGTGGGACTTCGAATCCAGCCGGTGGACTTAGATCATTTTTCCTTAAATATTTTCTTTCTCTCACACACGCAGGTGTGTGTTCTTACCTCCTCACTCCTACCCCATTAGTGTAATTAAAATGGGCTTAGTTTAGATGGTTAGTAATTTTATATGAAATTTAATTTTTTATATAAAGCACAAATAATTTATTTTAGAAAGAAAAAAGTATCCAAATTAATAATGCTTTTATTTTATGTTTACTTTAACTTGTATCAGGAAACGTTCACTTCAATTCATATGAGTTCTCCTATGCCAATAAATGAAATTTTATTTTCTCTTGTGTTCTCTGAGTCTTGTACCGCATAGTTTTATTCCAGGGTTTAGTTAGTACTAGGTGAAGCGTGAAAACAAATGTAAACACCAGTTTGGCGGAACATCTGATACACCAAAACAAATATTGTAGTGTTTATTTTATCTTCTCTCGCACTGCTATTATTTTCCAATCATCCCGAGTGTCTCCACATGTGATGTGTGATATGGTACTTTTTTTTTTGGCACTCCTTCTACATAAGCCCTTTTTTGGCACTCCTTCTACATAAGACCTTTTTTTGATAATTTAATTCTATGTAAATATTATAGAGCAATAAATGCAGAATTTTCACCTTGAAATGATTTGAAAAAATTGTGGGTTTCAATGAAGAAAATGCATATGAACTATGGTACTGGTAATTATAATATGTTTAGCACAGTATTTTTTGGTATTTGAGATAAAATATAGTATTACCTTCTATGGTTTTTGGACAGTTTTATAATCG
Organism: Timema genevievae; assembly: GCA_902155825.1. Taxonomy (NCBI): domain Eukaryota; kingdom Metazoa; phylum Arthropoda; class Insecta; order Phasmatodea; family Timematidae; genus Timema; species Timema genevievae. The sequence continues at coordinate 37,716 of CABFWO010002893.1, forward strand.
TAGATGTAAATCCCACAGAAATGTGACTCGTTTAATAGTAATAAACCAACCGTAATACGTCTTTTAGGCAGTGACAGCAAAAGTATTATACAGTATATAATCAATCTTTTCAAAGTTTTCCTTTCAATTTATCGTCAGAGTTTTTAAAAAAGAACGCTCAACCGATTTATAATGGCAAACCATTCTAGTTGACTAATCGACAGGAGAGTTTATCAATATTTAAATGGTTATGATATTTTTAAAATATAAATATTTGAAAGCACATGTCCCTAGATTAGTTGACCATTCAAATGTCAAATTGTAAATATGCTAATAATTCGACTCAAACAGATGAGTTTTATGTATGCTTCCTGATAAACTCGCATGTATAGAGGATTAGGAATATTATTTCCTGAATGCGACTCGATGCAAATTTCCGGAACAAGAGAAGCTATGTCACAGAATTAATAAATCACGCTAGCACACAGTGGTAGGCTCATGAACAAAGGCACAAGTATCGTCTAGTCTGGATTTTTCTGTCAAGCGGGGATAGGTTCGAATCCTGAAAGAGTGTATTGAGATTTTTTTTTCCTAAATGATTTTCAAATCTCAAATCCCCGCAAGTTTGGATGCATTTACGCTACTTACTGTGTGAATCCCTCATCCTCACTCCATTAGGGAAAATTTGTGGATTGTAGTAAAGCCAAGCGAAAATTGAGACGTTTTGTGATGTTTGTGCATATCTATACAGCTCAAGATCTTTACTTCGAGAACTCAACACATTTTTTATGATATCGGAAATACTTTAAAAGCGTTTATACACTCATCAATTAACGTAAACTATATATATATGTATATATGTATATTTATATCTATATATTTACTTACAGGGTGTTCGGAAATTCATAGCCCAAACTGCACATATAGTTTGTTTGAACCAAAAACAATACAAAATCCGTATAAACTTACATCCGGAAAGCTATGATAATACCATTAAATTGTGTTCAAAGTTTTGGAGTACAGCGCCGGGATAGCAAAGTTGTTCAAACATACGTGTACAACAGGTTGCATAGGAGGTTAGGCGTGCGTTACTACACACCTCTTGAAGCGCGGAAGCAGAACATACCACAATTAATAGTAAACAACACACCAGTCCATCTAGAAATGGGAATATGTTCTGAGGGTCATCATTAACGGTCCTACATCACAGCAAGTGCTTGCCATTATTACATGTGCAGTGCCATGCTTTCTTGTACTCTGTTGAGTATACCTGGGGTGGTATGTATTTGTGCACATCCATTTAATATACGTTCTCTTAAAACGTAGACATCAGGCACAGGATTTGCGTAAACAATGGACTTTAAATGTCAACAGGGATTAAAAAAAATTCCATCGGGTTCAAATCTGGTGTCTAAGCAGGATAATCAATGGATCCCCCGCTACCGATCCATTTTTGAGGAAAACCTTTAATAACTCTTAAAATAAACGTTTCTAGAAAAATATTTATATGAACTTTTCTTAATGTGTGGTTGATGGAAATATATCCCTAAAATATTTTACCCCAATTAAAATACATCCTGTATGTGTGTGCCCGTGTGTGTTACACCACAAAAGTGAAATTAGCCATTTTACTAATTGGACAATTTTCCACCCAATCTATGAACTGGCTTCTTCACATATCCATTTCATGGACCAGGCTAAAACCCACCCACTTCGTGAAATAATAATAATACTTAGCCCCACGTCTTACTATCCATTCTGGCTATACGCTTAAGTACTAATTATGCCAATGGGTTAGGAATTGGAAAGGTTGAATATAGAGGAAATGAACCCACATTTGCGTGGATGAATAGTGGAAAAAGTTTAGGAACAAACCACTTCAGTTCACCCGAGCGAGATTTGAACCTGGATCTCCCCATCCTCGGCAGTCTAGCTCAATATGAAACTAGCGCGTTACCTAACTACGCCACCGAGGCGGGTATATTTTATGAATTGGGTTGCGCTTGGATAGATAATACAACATCCAGTTCATGGGATGGGTAGTAATTTAACTTGATGCTTAGTGTTTCATTAATAGGAAGTTGGTTGACATCGAGAAATTAGTTAAGTTCTGCGAAACCATATGATAAACTAAGTATCTCGGACCCATCTGAGGAATGAGCTATGTCTTGAACTACTAATAATAGGACAAAATATAATTAATTAGAAGGTCATGATACTCATTTCTTTGTAGAATAACAAATCAGAGAAGTTAAAAATAGTTTTTATCTCTAGCTCCATTCAAGACTGATGTAATTTTCAATTAATATAATGAAGGCCACGAGTAAAAAAAAAAAATCCCATTTATTTTCATCCCAATTTGTAAAACAATTAGAAAGACTTATAGATACTTTATAGAGTTACTATGCTATTAATGACACATTAATTTAATATTTTTGCTCTGCCTCTTATACAATTAATTTCACTAATTGAGTAGTGGTAAGGAAAGTAAAATCTATGTTAAGTGTATACTAACTTGCTTGGAAAGAAAGTGGAAAGCTATTTAGGAAATCAACACTCAAAGTACACTCAGCTGGGATTCTAACTCCAACCTCTCGATCACCAGAAGACCGGAACAAATGAGCCTGACATTTAGTAAACGTGTTTATCTTCATTGCTAGATTGTTTTTTAAGATATTATTATTATATTCGTATGTTTTACTTCAGTACAGGTTATCTGCAAAGCAATAGAATTATATATTTTATGTTTGCGGAAAATTACCGGTATTTAAAAACTATTGCTAAACCAATGTAAGCTCACGAAAGAAAATAAACAATAAAACAATGTAAATTTTTCACTCAATGATTTCATACTTAATTCAATAGATAAACTTGTATTGAATAAATATTACAAAATCACCATTGGATTAATTACTATGAAATATACGAAGTGTATTTAAATGGTTATTGTTTTCATTCTATTTGTTTTTTACTTTTTCTTTTAGCGGTATTTTTTTACTTTTACTTTTACCGGTATTTAAAAACTATTGCTAAACTAAGATTTGATGTAAACTCACGAAAGAAAATAAACAATAAGACAATGTATATTTTTCACTCAAGTAATATATTAAAATAGTTATATAATTAATCCTTATTGGTAAAATAAAATAATAGTTAAAATAAAAAAAATATTAAAATACGCACAAAGAGAATGACCAACAAACTCCAGCAAACTTAAGAGCAATTATTAGAATTAAAACAAATTCACCATCAACAGTTGTCTTCTAAGTGGAAAAAGGAAACTTGTCTCAGTTGTTACTCATGGGGCACATATAAAAAGTGATTCATGGAAAACCTTCATAAATCTCACAATAAAGGTTGTACCGGGGATTTAAATTACTCAGAATATCCCGAAACCTTCTCACATTTCTCGTTTATCTAGAAAGCTGAACTTGACCTTAAATGTACCTTGAGGGTCCTGTGAAATAAATCGATGATGTTAAAAGATTACTAACGTACGCTCCAATCAGGGTGAAAGCTTACTGTAATACCTCGATGGGTTCCATATAAGGTACACCATAGTGAAAACAAGTGAAGTAAACTCTCTAATTTTCTGGGCAGACAATATTTACTTCCTAAAGGATTCGTGTTCAGGGCCCATCAAATCCCTTTTTTTTTCTAAGACAAAATTTCATCCAAATTGGAGATGGCTGAGTTTATTTTTATCACCGCGTCTTACTACCTGTTCAGGTTATATATTGTATTAAGAATCCTGAAAATTGAAAAATGACACCTGGACACGGGAATAGAACCCCATTTTTCAATTTTCAGAATATGATATATAGATGGAGTAATTCCCACTAAAAGCATAAATAATAGCTTTGGCTATTTAATTCTTGTATTAAGAATGTCTATCACTTTTAACCATATATTTGCCTAAATCAATGAACGATGGTTGGCATCTTTGTCTTGTGGTGAGAATTCCTGGCTACTAATCTAGAGGTCCCAGGTTCGATTCGTGCTGATACCGCAAGGAGAATTGTTACTATGGTGGGAATGGTTTGGATGATTAAGCCTAAGCTAGTTTTAAGACATACTGGTACCACATAGTCATCATCATTATCATTACACCATCTCACCGAGCCGAAGTAGCTGCACTTACACGGTGGCCCACAGAAGACGGTTATATATCCGTCCTACTGCCATTAGAAGACAAGAAATGTCAAGCCGACAAACTCTGGTGGAATACGATTAAAAATAAATGGTGCGGAACTCCGCACAAACTTTCTCGCTCTATTTTTAAGAAATAGAGATATTTACTCAAAATTCGTATTACAATTTACACTAGCAAACTCGAGAATAAATTGTGCTAGATATACGTAAAACATTTTTTATTCATGGTTTTAAATTTAATAATTTTAATTTTAAAGAATTAACGTCTTCATTTGTATATTTGGATAAATACATAATATCGATATTGGGTCCCCAAAGTTCAACACTTCTTATTAAAATTTTGACTTCCGGTTAAAATTTTAGTCGTTTTACTAGGATATATCTTATGGTTATTGCATTGCTATTAAATTTATCTTTGATATATTTTGACTAATAAAATAGGTAATTATTGCCTATTGAGTCTAAAATGAGAGAGATAGAATTGTTATAGCCGATTTTGGGAAAATGGAATTTTTTCTCTTTTCATCATTTAGTAAATTGCTATTAATTTTAGGGTTAGACAGACGGCGTTGCTAAAACCACTTTTTAGGGTTTGGGGGGGGGGGTCATGAAACGTCAACATCCATTAACATCTCAGGCTATATTACCATAAAGTTTTGGCAAAGTTCAAAGAAATATATATTTGTATATAGCTTGAAAACTTTTGGTTTTATAAATATATATATATCAAATAAAAGATTTTTTTATAAATAGATTCACATGTATGCAATGATAAGTAATTTCATATCTCAAAGACTTACAGAGATAAAATTAAAAATTAGAATTTACACATCAGACCGGAACCCTTAAAGTAATTTTGACGAAAAATTGAGAGTAGCCATTTGGTTTGTAATATTGATCAAAGTTTAAAGATGAAATTTAATCAAAATCGTTAAAGCCGATTTTGATAAAATTGATTTTTTCTCTTTCCGGCCTTAAGGAAACTACCCTTAATTTTAGGGTTGGATATCCAATTTCAAAAATTTCTCGGGGTAAACCTGTGAAAACCCTATACATCAAGTTTTAGCCAGCTCGGTAAAATAGTTTAGGCTCTAGTCGGAGGTACAGACAGAAAGACAGATGGAAATTCAAAAACAACTTTTTCGGATTCAGGGAGTCATGAAACGTCGAGATTCATAAAAATCTCGAGTTCGATTTTTTTGACGATTACAATAATCTCTCTACCTGTAAGATAGCGATCTCTGATCTTTTTCATTTTAATATCAAATATTGCAGTCTTGATATTTTACATTACATTATACAAGAGGATAACATAAAGAATGAATTGTTTTAGTCATTATATTATTATTATTGTTTTAACACCGCGTCTTACTACCCGTCCGGTTTATACTCTGAAGTACTAATTACGCTAATGTATTAGGAATTGGGAAGGTTGAATTTAGAGGAAGTGAGCCCGCATTTGCGTGGAGAAAGAGTGGAAAACCATTTAGGAAAAACCCCCCCAGCTCACCCGACCGAGATTCGAACCTCGATCTCCCCGTCCTCGGCAGTTGAGCTCACCACGACTAGCGCGTTAGCCAACTACGCCCCTGAGGTGGGTTAGTCATTATAAGTGAACTACATTATATAATAAATACTACACAATAAAATATTTATGAATAAATTAAAATTAAAAATTATATAATTGGTGAAGAGTGGCTCTTAGTAGGGTACAGATACATTAATTAATCAAAACATAACTGTTAATGGCCATTCATTTGTTAAGGATAATCAAAGTTAATAAGATGTGGTGGGGTGGTTATGTCACGTGGATGGGTGTTGGCAGTCGTGTGCACAAATATCTAGTAGGAAAATCTGAAGATACAACACACCTTTGTAGACCAAAACGTCGATGAGTGGATTGTGATAAAACAGATTTGAAGAAGGCTGGATGTCAAGCTAGCGATTGGATAAAAGTGTCTCAGAATAGTGTCTAATACGAAACTCTCGCAATAGACTAGACTGCCGATGACGGGGAGATCATGGTTCGATCATGGTCTGGTGTTCTGAGGGTGCTTTTTCCAAAATGGTTTCCCTTTCCCAAGTTGGGGTAAAATTACTCTAAATTCAACCTTCCTCATCTCTATACAACTAAAATATTTAGTACTAAAAGTATAATACAAATTGGTAGAAAGACGCGGATCTAAAAAAAATATTATTACAAACGAATATTAGTTTGTTCATGACACTTTTAATTTATAAAATTGTATAATATTGTCAATGTCTACTGTAACTTGTCAAATATCAAGATTTCAACAATTTTTCTCAGATAAAACTTTATTTTACTCTCGTGATGTTAACATGGTTCATTGTAATAAAGCCAGTAGTTCCCTTATGTGTTACTATATTGTGTTCAAGTTTTAGTAAACCAAGTAACTTGGTGATAGTAGCAACGGAAGATAGAATAGTTTGCCACGTAACAAGAAATACTATTCATCTTTCTGCACAACTAGTTAAAACTTGTTTGTTAGAACGTAAACAGTTTCCACTTTAGACCTCAAGTTCACCCACTTTCTTGCACCCTTAAAATGAACAGGGTAGAAGAGAGAGCGTGACATACTTAGAAACACAAAGTAAAGCCATTTCAACATTTCAAGGAATTAGCTCTTTAGTGCGTTCGAAGAAAGGGTACTTCAGCTAACCAAAATTAATTAGACTAGTATCAGCCATTGCAGTAAGTCTCAACATTTTTTCAATAACGGGCCACTTGATAAGCTTTCGATGACATTTTTAGGTCCACGTAATGACCGTTTGATACGTGTGTGGACCATCAATTTAAAAATATTACCTACCTGTCTCCCTATCGAAATAGGAAGTTATATTAATGTTCGTGTTTAGCAATCAGCAAAGACAGCATTTTTATTTGACTTGGATTTTTATGCACATTTCACATGTAACACATTACTTGTGATAAAAAGTGTTGACTTGAATCTGTTATAAAGTCCCATGAGTTGAGCATCTTTACTCATAATTCTGAATGTGGCGATAATTCACCGAAACGTGTCGATTAATTATTCTCGTGTAGAAGACTTACTGGTTTATACATTACTTCAAGGAACAAGGGACTACTTTCATCAACAAGGATAAGACGTTTAAATTATTAATTTTTTTGTTTGTTTTATATATATCGTCGTAACAAAGATAAATCCTCTCTACATAAATTCATAATTATAAATGTTCAAAATAATATATTTATTTCTCAATTACAATTCTGTCATTTCATAAGTAATTATTCTTCCTATAAGATAGATTTTTATCTCACTTTTATATTTTATTTATTTTTCTAAAGTATTACATTATTAAAGTAGTAATCAATTCTTATATCAACCATTATGGTTAATCAATATTAATATCCATTTTGTGGATTACATTGTCTTTAAAAACCTACTCATTATATTTTAGCACTTTTATTTTTAGTTTATTTTTATAATATTGACATTTTAAATTAATTTTCTTTCCCTAACTTGTATTTAACATCTCTAATTTAGTAAATTTCACTCTTTATGTAAATCTTATATTTCACTTTGTGAACTTTAATTTTCATTTTAATTCAAATTTATATAAGTCCAATACTTTTTATCAATTTAATTCATTTTAACTTTCTTGAACAGAATTTATTTTTGACCATTGGCTTTTGATAATTTGTATACAAAAAATATTTTGTAAGATTTAAACATCCCGTAATACTAATCTACTTATAATGCTTTCTTAATTAGAACTCCTATTAATATTAACTGTAAATCTCTTTCATATAATATTTATGTTGCCCTGTGGTCCTGATAGCAGACCATCTCCCACTCGACCGCGGATCCCAATTTGAAAACCATCGACCCATTGTGTTAATCCTTTTGTTTTATGCATCGTATCCTACTGCCCGTCTGGGACTTTTCCTCATATTTATACTAATGGGATATGGATGAGGAAGGTAAAATTCAGAGAAAATGAATCCTGATTTGCGTAGAGGTATAGAGAAAATCTATTTAAGGGGGATCCAAACCTCTATTTACCAATCACCGGTAAACTAGAAATAAAGTATGAATACCCACAGGTTAAGTTAGCTTATTATAAAACTAGTTTAAGTGATTCGTGATTCATTATTTAGGTATTGGTGACAGTTGCCACGCAGACAGCTGCCTATTTTCAGTAATGTCTTAGTCTATTCTTTCTTGGGAATATCAAAATGTATTTTTTTATTCCATGTACTTGTTATGATTAAGTTTGTATTTCGACTAATTTCTTTAATATAATTTGTGAATATTTGAAATTAATTTTACTCAACTACATTTTTTAATTAAAATTTTGTTTTGATTATTTTTAAACGAATATTTATTAATTTACGTAGGGTCGTGAAAAACATATTTTCTAAAGGTTATTAGAAAAAAAAACTAGATGAATATGGTTTATTATTTTCTTATATTTTTTCATATTTTTTAAAGGTTATTACAAACAAAACTAGATGAATATGGTTATTATTTTCTTTCAAGACTTAATTTATAAAATTATTAAAAACTATTTTTTTAAAGGTGCCTCTCACAAATACAGTGTGTTCTATATCCAGTTCTATCCACGCTTCACTACGTGATTTTATTGATATTGAAAAGTTTCCCTTTTGTTTTTCACCGTATTTTATCACTCATCCGGGTTTATCCTCATTTAATTCCCGATGGTATGATGATGAGGAATGTAAAATCTTAATGAAAATATAGCAGCATTTGTTTAGAGGTTAAATGGGAAAATAATTAGGGAAAATCGCCTTTATAGCCCCAGTCTCCCCATAACCAAAAAACTAGAATATAAGATGCTGGAAGAAAACAACTATATACTCACGGGACGATCCATGGATATTAGTGGTAAAAGAATTAGTGCGTTAAACTGATTCGATTCCCGTGTCCAGGTGTCATTTTTCAATTTATTGTAATATACTATATGAATCTGACGCGTAAGTGTCCACAGGTCCACAATAGGGTTTTTGTTGGTTGTACATTCCATAGATCTTACTTTGGGTGGTTTTTGTGCAAGTCCGAGTAAACTTAAATTTTTACTTTTGGAAAAAAAATTAAAGTTCGTCTAAGTTTATATTTTAATGTAAAATTTGTATTCAACTATTTATTAGATTACAAAATGTAAGACATTTATTCAGATAAAATGAAACAACAAATATTTTAACCTAAAAGGTTGGTTTAATTGCAAATGTATAGTAGGATTCTGGTAGAAAGAACCTTTAAAAAAATACAAACTGATTTCTTAAAGGTTAATATTACTAGCGTTTTACTATATAATTAGTGTTATTTTATAGGTATTTGTAATAAATGTCCAAAGGGGTAGCTTAAGTTTGGAAAGGGATGTGAGAAAAGATAAGTGTTTTTGCAGTTTTTGTATCAAAATATGGTTTGGGCCAAAATAAATAAAATATTGCTCCAGTACAGGCATAGCAGTTTATTTTCTTCACAAGGTGACCTCAAAATTTATTGAATATCTGTTAAGGGTGTTCTGGAATTTAATGACAACTTTTTCTCTTCATTTAAAAAGTTTCTCATCTAATGCCACCATAATCATAACATACATTCAAGAAATGTATAGATCACCATGTGAAGAAAATTAAACTCTATGTTTACCCTGGAGAAACATTTTATTTATTTTGGCAAAAAAAACAACTGTTTTACCATTAAAAAAAACTGCAAAAACAATGGTATATATAAGTAGTTTTATAAACATTTGTAACAGTTAGATACTATTATTCATACCAGAATCCTACCACGCGCAACTAAGTAGTGACATCGAGAGTAGAGAATTTCAGGTTGAATGACAGCTTAATATATTCAACACGGGTTCAAGTGTTGTGAAACGGGGCTTGAGGTGTATAGATAGGCAGACGGGTCGGTGAGGCAACACGAGGCTGATGAGGAGGAGGACTATTTCACCGTCAACGGTTGTCATGGTGACAAGGAATAGTTTATTTTGCGGGACAGCGCAAGAAGTGGGTATATAGGCTAGTGGAGGTAAAGAGGGAGATAAAGAGGGAGTTGAACTGAAAGGAGGCAGGAAAAGTACAGTATGTGTCAAATCACAATACCTTAGAGAGCTAACGACTTCTATTATTATTAGCACCGCGTCTTACTACCCGTTCGGGTTATACGCACTTACGCTAATGTGCAATGGTAGGGTGATTGTGAGATGAAATGGAGGACCTACAGTTTAACGTGGAATCCGAACCACGGTGGAGGCCTGGCATTCCTCACATTCACAAGCTGTGATTAATACACATCTGGTCAGAGGTGAAGGAAGGGTTTGGCAATCAGATAAATCTGTGCCGGGACCGAGGATTGAACCCCGGACCCTCAGCACAGAATTCCGACACCTTACCCTTAGACCACCAGGTCACCATAACGACTTATAGAATGCCTACATTTTATGTGGTTCTTTATTAAACTGATTTCACAGAGTTTTACTAAAAGAATAATTCAAACTTTGAGTAATCTAGCACATTTAATAAGTATATAAAAATATTTATTACCTAGCCCTATTGTTCTCTCTCTCCCTCTCAAAGCTATTCGAGACTATCATAGAATTTTACTAAACATAATAGTTTCAACGTTGTTAAATCGATATATATATATATATTATCTATATATAATACATACATACAATCTAAGAGAGATATATATATATATAAATGTATGCCTATAAATATATATAAAATAAACAAATAAAATGGGTTTATATATTTTTTGTTCTATATTAAGACCCTTTCTGAGGTTTAGTGGTCAGAATTACTGGCTACTAGAGGTCTCGGGTTTGATCCCCGGTGTATCCAGATTTTTTTTTTGAAGCAGAGATTCTGTAACGGGGTCAATTCAGCCTAATGAGGATAATTGAGGAGTTACTTGAATAGAGGAGTAATGGCTCCGTTTTATAAAACTGAGATTAACGGCTGGAGGGTTCATTGTGTTGACCTCATGACCTCGTATCCTCAGACGTTGGCACTATCTTCGCCAACATGCGGTGGCCATCCGGTCGATATAGCCCGAATTTTTTATTATTATATAGTAAACTGTATCTTATTTCTATATTGTACACTCCATAAAAAACAAAAACAAAAACCACTCCATTTACCATGAAAGTGAACAGGTTTACCTTAACCAACTACAGTATGGCCACATCACCCCCTTTGGTGGTCACATGGCCTAATGCGCTACTCTCGCAGCAGACTAGATTGCCGATGACGGAGAATCTCGGATGGGTGTGCTGAGGATTTTTTTTCCAGAATAGTTTTCCACTCTCCCTCCACGCAAATGTGGGTACACCTTCTTGAAATATAACTTTATTAATCCCTAATTACATAGGCATATAGCCCAAACGGACAGTAAGACGTGGTACAAAAAAGTATGGCCACATCATATAAAGCTGTACTGCACCATAGTGTAACCTGTATAAGGTAAGTGTACTAAATTTCAGGGTAGACTGTACGTACACTATATATAGTGTATATACAGTGTATGTTTACTATATATAGTACATACAGTGTATGTTTACTACATATATAGTGTATATAATGTATGTTTAATATATATAGTGTATATATTTTATGTGTACTATATATAAGTATATATATATAATATGTATACTATATATCTTATGTATGTACAAGTTACCGTGAAATATAGTACACCTACCTATATACATAAACCTACCCACTATATTGTATATATATATATACATAGGCCTATGTATATGGATTGGGATGACTTTTAAATTTGGGGTTGGGGTGGGAAGGGAGGTTGACACCCACACATTCTAATTAATTTGACCCTCCCTAATAACTTTATGTCACATAGGCAAATAGTAATTAAATATTAGTCATTAAATACTTTTCTTCTTCCTCTAAATAATCTGTTCAGGTGAAAATTCATCAAAGTTCAATATTTTCATTAAAGCCGAGATTCGAATATGGTTAAGCAAATTCGTTGGTAATTTGTTTTTTGAAAAAATTAGAGGCATAGGCCTACTTAAAAGAGTGTTATTGATTCTACGTTAAATGATTAATAGGGTCTGTGACAGTAGTTTTCAAGATATTCACATACAAAGAACAGCTTATACTTAGCCTAAGTCTTTCAGAAAACTTATTTGGCATTCTCAATTTGTTTAAAAATTTTTTACGTCCAGTACTATTTCCAGCCTATGGCCTGGGTCAGTTTTTTATTCAAGCCATATATTTTTCCACTACTGGCTAGCTAAGACTATCATAGCTTAATGTGCCTTATAAACTAATTTAAGACTAAGACAGGCACAACATCCAGTCCCCGGCCGTTAATTTGTCAATGTGATAGTGTAAACCCACATTTCACCATTAATATATTTTTCGGCCGTGCAGAAAATCGAGCTCGGGACCCTTAGCTTAGCATGCAGACACGCTACTGACTGAACTAAGGTGTCAGATTTCTCAAATGGTTTTCTTTAAAAATAAAATAATCGGTAAAACACAATCGTATAGATTTTCATATACAGAAAACTATAGCCTGGAATACCATTTTCAAAAACAGGTTTTTAGCCAGCTTATGTTAAACAGGCATATAGTCTTGTTGTAAGAATTTTAATTCTATCAAGGTATACTTTTATTTACCTTTAATTATCCTTAAGTGGTTATTTATCTTAAATTTACTATTTCCAACGGTCATTGCATTGCGTCGAAGGAAACCAAGAATAATAATGCCTGTACAGTTATTTTATCAAGAAATTATTATTATTAAACTGGAGTTTAATTCGTCTTATTATCCTCTATGAGATTTGAAATGGCCGCCCTATACAAGGAGTAATGAAAATGACTCCAACAGGGGGGAAGGGGGAAAGCAAAGAGGAAGCGTGGCTTGTTATGAAGAATCAAAAAAAGACGCGGACTTGTAAAGAATTCAATGGAATAAAGCAGTGTGTTAATTATCAGTTTATTTGTGTCAATTACACAAAAAGCATTCCAAACGACAGGGAAAAATGGTACAACTACTTGGTACAGTTTTTATTACTTCCAGACCACGGCTGTGACCTACAAGTGAGTTGATCTGATCCACTAACATTTTCAACACAGAAGACAATACAGGACTCCATTAACATGAGGTGATATCAATATAAATATTATTCGTGAGTCATCCTTCGTTTTTCTTTTTTTTGCTACAATTTCGACTGGACTTCATCAAATTTTTTTTTTAAACTTTATTACTCCAAAAATCAAAGAATAATATTAATTTCAACTCAACACACTAACAGTAGAATTTTCCCCTAAACGTAATATTCTGTTTCCACAATTGACTCTATAAATGAAACCTTTTATTATCGACTTCGACAAAATGCAATAACCTTATTTAGTATTCATTGTTTTTTTTTTTGTATACACCGAACAACCTCATTGAGGAAATTGATCATAATGAATGTGTATAGTATTTATATATTTAAAGAGTTCAAATTGTTTTTTTATTAAATATCTGATTGTTTAGTAAGTCTGCTTGGACAGTAAAGGTTACATTTTTTTCCCAACATGACCCAGAGGTCCTGTGAGAGTCCCGTGCTCAAATTTGGTCTTTTGTAGTATTATAGTTTGTTTTTACTTTCCCCGAGTTAATTGTAGTGTGAAGTGGAAGTTATCCGTGAACCCAATTGTTACAATCACATTTTTTTTAGATGAATGCTTGATGTAAATAAATTTATATATATTAAAATTTAATAAAAGGAAATTTAACAACAAACAAATATAACTAGAAGAGTTCACATTGTAAAACACAATAATCATTCTCTAAACATTAATTTCAAACAAAATTGCTTACAACGTTTATAAAAAAGTTGATATTTAAAAAATAAGTTAACTGTAAATTAGCTTACAGATATTTATATTTTAAAAATATAAAAGCAAATTTTTATTTACTAAGAAAATCAATTCAAAATTATCTATTTTGAACTTAATCTTAAGAGATATTTGTGAAATATCTTATTTATTTTCAAATTTTTCTTAGGTAAGTTACCCTTAAACAAATTTATTATTTAAAAATAAGCATTATAATATTATTTATAGTGTAAAATAAAATTTTGAACAAAATTGTTGAAGCTGTTCTTTAAAAATACATTTTTTTTTCAAAAATAAGTTTATAATCAACCACTATTAATTTTTTTAAGAAAGATAGATAAAATAGAAAATAAAATTATTAATATTGTTAAACACTTACCAGAAACTCATTTTGAACAAAATCATTAGAGCCTGTTTTAAAATATTTCCATTAAAAAAGTACTCTGTAAACTACCCATTAACATTTATTTTTTTCAAAATACAAATGCACAGTTTTATTTGTAATGTTAAACACTCCCCAGGTATAAATTTGAAGGTGGGAGTGATAACTTAGGTGTTTTGGGAGTTTTTATAGTAAAACATTATTTTGGTAAAAATATATTTTTCCAGTAGAAATATAGAGTTTAATTTTTTTCACATGATGTCCTTAACCGTTCTTGAATATGTTTCATGTATGTCCTGGAATTTATTTAAAATTTATTTAAAATTGGTCATCTAATGCCGCTCTGCTCATGACAGATATTAAAGAGCTGTTGATATCACCTTGTAAAGAAAATTAAACTCTATGTTTATACTTGAACAATATTTTATTAATTTTAGCAAAACATTTTTTGTTATAAAACCTGTAAGCACACTGACCTTTACTCGCCTCCCATAAATACCCACCTAAAAGAAAATTGTTAGAATTATTTTCAAACATTTCGACTTTTCTAAAATCGCCCATCAGTAAACTACGCTTGAACAAATTTTTAATCAATAACCAAGTAATTTGTGCAGTGTTAAGTGTCCAGCATGCCACACTAAAAATCATTTCATTCTTGAGTTGGACGCACCACTTTATTTTAATTCGCCTTACTACCCGTTTGGATTATACGCATATGAACTAATCACTCTAATAGGGTAGGTATAAGAAGAGGTTGAATTTAGAGAAAGCTTAGCTACATTTGTGTGAAATTAGAGATAAAAACCATTTAGTATTAAAAAAACTCAGTACACCCGACCAGGATTTGAATCCTGATCTTCCCAGCATTGGCAGCACAGTTTATTTTGTAGGGTGTTTTTTTAATCGTATGACATATATGACCGGGAGAGACATGCCAACTAGGTTCGGTCGCCTTGTGTATAGACTACTAGCCGCGCTGATGACACAGAACGTTACCCAGGGTAAACTATAGGAGGTTATCTACACGTCGTAACCACGGTGAGATGGTGTGATGATAGTGATTATGAAGTGGTGTATCCGGTGTGAGTCTTAACCTAACTTAAGTCTAACCAAGCAAACCCTGGCTACCATTGGGATCATTCATTCCCCTTAAGGGAAATTTTCCCAAGGTACTATATCTGTGAATCGAACCCGGGACCCCTAGGTTCGTATCCAGGTGCCCTGACCGCTACACCACGGGTCCAGTGATTGTGAGAGTGACGTCTTTGGATCATTCGGTCACTGACGAAGTAAGTAGGCCGACACTATTGATTGAAGGCCCTCCATTAAATAATTTGACCGAAGTCCATTAAAGATAGAAACTTTGTGTTCCCGGGAGTTTTACGTTCATACAGGTCCTGTGTACATAGCCATGTTAGGTGTACTGAACAAAGTCCAGGGACCTTATATTACACCTGCTATTTATTTTGGTCACCCTTGAATCTGTGAGAAAACGGACTGGTATTATCTCCCAGTTGCAAGGAGGCTGAGGCACAAATCTTAACCAAATGTCCTGATAATTTTTTTCTTAAATTATTTATCACGCTTTTCCACATAAAATGTTGTATAAGTTACCCGTATTCTATTAAATAATACCTTCCCTATTCATACTTCGCTAGTGTATATATGAGGATAAGATGCACTATTTTGAACCGTGTATTATTATTCACCTAGGCTAATCTTCCTTTAACTACGAAAATGTTAAAAGGATAAGGAAGATATAATCCATAGAAAATATAGAGGAATATGTGTGTGAACCAATAAAGCAAGTGGAAGATTTCAAGTCACCACCTTGTAATTACTGTAAGAAGCGGCCCCATTGTATAGTGGTCAACGCACCTGACTACGAGTATAAGAGTCCCGGGTTCAATTCCCGGCTGATACCATGTGTAATTTTCCCAAAAGGGAAACTATCACAACGGTTACCAGGGTCTGGTTATTTAGGCTTAATCTGGGTTCAAGAGTTTCTACTGGCGCTACACCTTCATACTCACTATCACCATCACTTCTTTACATCAGGACAAGGAAAGAGTATCCATGGAAAGGATAACCATTAGTACATTCGGGCGTACCCTGGCCAATGGTACTGTACATTAGTACCGGCCAATATCTCCGCAAACTGAGCTAAGAATGATGTAGTACAGACACGCGTACATAAAAAATTGTAATAATTTACCTACAGAATAAATAAAACGGGCTAAGAACTCTTCAAAATTTTCAATATTAACTTTCCATTCCTTGAAAACAAGCGTGTACATAGAAATAAAGAACACATTATAAACATGGACATAACTCTCCTCTTCGCTATAGAACATGTTTCCACTTCTTTAGTAAATTATACAGTATATCTATTTCACCCAATAAGCTCTCTTTTGTAATCTATCTTTATATATTGTTAAAAAAATTATTCACTGGCAAGTAATACACTATGTCTCGATCAATAATTCATTCAATCATAACGCACTCTTTTTCAACTAAACTTGAATTTATATATAAAAGAAATTATGTTTCTAAATTAAAGTATAAATTAATGCTTTTTAAAATTTATTCTAGGGGATTTATTAAATAGTAATATTGTAATGTTTTGGTTTTATAAAACTTGGTTAATCCATTGAGACTTGCTATATTAAAATCTGTCCGATGTCTTGTGAGTTCTTGCGTTGTAAACATTTCAAGTAACTGTTTTATATATATAGATAACCGTTTCTTACTTGGGATGGTCGTAGTAAAATCTTAGCACCATATTACGCAATAACTTCACATGGATTATAATATAGTGAGATATGTCTGTGTGTAAAAATAGAAGACTTTCTTGAAATTCCAAAACGGGAAACTTTTTCAATATTTTTAAAAATAATTTCTATCATCGCATCTTACTACCTGTTCAGGCTATACACATATTATATGATAATTATTCTAATGAGGTAGGAACGAGGAAAGAATCATTTTAGAGATAATCTACTAACATTTGCTTAGAAGGAGAATATGAAACCATTTAGGAAAAAACACTCTCAGTAGACCCGACTGGAATTCAATCCCCGATATCTCTGTATTCAGCAGACACGAAAATAACGGGTCAAAATAGTTTCGATTGGAGACCCAACCTTAGTTATTTGCTATACTCGTCCCCATGACTATTTTTACTTCAGTAAATGATTGTTTTAGCTATTTATGGTGACTATATTATGATTATGGTAGAAATTAGAGCATTTTACAGCTACAATAGTTGCGTTAAAACGACTTTTATACATTCATACATCAAGTAATATGATCAGTTGATGTCACTTTTGAAAAATATTAGCCCCTATAGTAATAATATCTATGAAAGAATACTATAATATATAGTGAAATGTTTTCAATGTTGAAAGCAAAAATAAGTTTGCAATTTCTAGAACCTTACTTTCTACCAGAATTCCAACTGTATATTTTATATCTCACTTCATTCTTACACACTACTTAAGTTGAAATAGCCCACCTGCAGTTATTACTGAGTTATGACCAGAGCTAATACTCAAGTAAAGCTTGGCAAAGTTTATTTTAAATAATTGTTCAAGTGTTTCCTTTAGCACTGCTTGAAAATATGAAGGGGAACCCACTTAATTTCGTGTAGTATTACTTAATAATATAGATAATAATATATTTTAGTGAGGTTTCCAACTCCCATTACATTTTCTGAAATATATAAATATTTGATTAGTGTTATGTTTATAATGTAAAATGAGGCTCATTGCGTAAAATACAGTTCTATTATTTAATTTTAACTAGTCGTGATACACAGGCTATAAATCACTTAAGTCCACTTTTTTCTTATCTAAATCTCAACATTTTTTGTAAATCCCAGCAACAGTTAAGACGTTTCGTGATTGTTATACAATTATACATCTCAAGACATTTATTTACAAACATCCACCACCTTTTACTTTTTCTCAACCCCTTGAAAATATAATTATTTTGATTGCAAAATGACTCTTGAAACTGAAAAAGTGGCAGGAGGATATTACTCAGACCAAATATTTTCTAAGTAAGCTCGAGTCACAGTATTTTCATTAAATTCAATTGTTTTGTTGAGATTTTATAGCCATTTATTTAGAGGTAACACTATTACTAACAAATATGAGTGGTTAATTTCCATTAATCCACTACAAATAAAACATATTTTAGTAAAATATATTGCCAATAACAAATTTATACGTTAATGGCTTGGAAAGTTCATGTAGCGTAAATTTTAGTTTTTTCTTCTTGAATTGTAACAACATATAATTTCATAGTATTAGTAGGCTGTAAAGAATTGAATCTAAATGTTATAGATTAATAGGTCAACTATAAGGAAATGCATCCGCATCAGCGTGGGGGGGAGCAGTGATAAACCGCAAGTTAAAAACTACTTCAGGTTAACCAAAATAAAATCAAACTTCTACTGCCCCGTCACCAGAAATCAAGTATTTGTTTGTTACTAAGCCTCAGACTATGTGGCCACCAGTGCGGGTCTCACACTGACTCCTTTTCCTATTTCCCTTCTTGAACTCACACGGAACACACTCCAAAAATATAAACGGCGTTAATAAACATTCAAGAATGATTTTGTATATATATATTTATATTTATATACGAAATCATTTATATATATATATATAAATTACAAATAAGCTATAGAAGTGGAACTCAAATTTCAATTCAATACTGCATTCCCTTTTTGGAGTTAAAATCTTCTGCATAAGCGTAAATTCTCATCGGTGGCCACGAGAACTAGATGTGACAATGGGTAAATTATAGTTTGGATTTCAGCCGGTTGTAATGAAAGTGCGTTGTTTAATCCATATTTACCCATTCTACTTTCATGAAAATGCAGGTATGCACCATCTAAACCTTTACTTATTCATAAGTGTTGTTAACAATGTGGATAGCCTTGATGGGTAATCAAATGAGGTGCAAATAAAAAGTGGAATCTTATGAAAGGAAGTCAATGTTTTTCATTTAAAAATAATAATTTATTTGAGGTATTTAACATGCACTTTCTGAACCATCTGATTTATATCAGCACACGACCTATAAACTAACTTACATCTAGAACAGACACAACATCCAGCCCCCAGGCCGTTAGTTCATCACTGTGATAGAAAACACCCACATTTCACCAATGAACATATTTCAACCATGCTGAGAATCGAACCCGGGAACCTTAGCTCAATATACAGACTCACTACCGACTGAAATAAGGTGTCGGACTACGTCAATGTTAATCCTATGAAATTTATTACGGTCTTACTAAAAACCACACATCGAAAAGCCCACTCGTAAATTCGAATAAATTGTCCTATTGACATAGAAGAACGAACATTATATTATGCTAATTTAGCTAGTTAGTAAGTCACCGTTGAGGTGGACGCTTTGATGTATATTGTGTCTGGTATGTGAGTATTGTTTCCTGCTAAATTGTTTTCAATACAATATTGTAAACTTGATTAAGATGGGGTGCTAGTGAGCGCCAGTTTAGTGCATTAATTTTGCAGTTTTTATAGCATAAACATTTGTTGGCCAAAATAAATCAAATATTTCTTCTATAAATGCATAGAGCTTAGTTTTCTACACATGCTAATCTCAACAGTTCTTGAATATCTGTCCTAGAATTTAATGACAACTTTTCCTCTTTATTTAAAAAGTTTGTCACCAAATGCCGCTATGTTCATGACAGATATTCTAGAACTGTTGAGATTATCATGTGTATAAAACTAAACTCTATGTTTCTATAGAAGAAATATTTGATTTATTTTGACCAAAAAATGTTTATGTTATAAAAACTGCAAAATTAATGCACTAAACTCGCGCTCACTAGCACTCCACCTTAAGACTAAGTTCTTCCTCGTGGCCTATATATATATATATATATATATATATATATATATGGCGACCGACAAGTTCACAGTTCAACGGATAAAAGGAATCTACATTCATTCTACATCAACAGTTTAGAAACTCCCTACTAAAAGGTATTATGAGAGGTTAGCCAGTGTCTTAAATATAGGCTGCATATAGAATAATGGTCTTTAAATGTGAATTTACATAAAGATCACAAAAACATCTGAGCTGCCTTTGAGTTTTATTAAAAACCTTATGATTTGGACATGCTATGCTTGACTTAAGCGATTTTCCCCCCGGGTAAAACGACTAGAATATTAATTAATAACTTGGCTCTGTGGATCGATACAGATCTCTCACGGAAATAGAATAGAACATTCCCCGTTCAAGCGTTAGCCTTTAATTACGTGACACAAGTCAGATTTCTGGCACGTGGTTATTGTGGTTGCAAAGATGGGAGATAATTATATCAAGATTACAAATACTCGTATCGGTAGGCACATGGACATGATGTCGAGTTCATACAGTCGTATTTTCTGGTGATGGAGAGGTCAGGGTTGGAATCCAAGTAAGGAGGACCAACGTTGACCCGCTTCGGTGGTCGTTTGGTCTAACACGCTACTCTTGCAGTAGACTAGGATGCAGAGGACGGAGAGATCCAAGTTCGCATCTCGGTCGGGTGTACTGAAAGGGCTTATTCCAAGACTGTTGTCCACGCTCCTTCCACGCAAATGTGGGTACAGTTCCTGTAATTATAAGCTTCCTTTTCCCTAAAACCATTAGTGTAATTAGTGCATAAGCGTATAAACCGACAGGGTAGTAAGACGCGGTGTTAAAAGAAAAAGGTATGAACTTTTAATTTTTCTGAGAGTTAGTTCGCTCTCCCTCCAAGCAGGTGGTCTTGGTTCACACGAATTAAAAGAAGAAATTATCCGAGCTCGGTAATACCCTTACATGAGCTGCGGGGTGAAAATTAAATTCATAATGACTTTGTTCAGAATGGAACATGGAGGTTAGGTTAGGCTAGGCTAGGTTAGGTACAGTAGCGCCATGACTTCTTTGGTGCTGACTGACAGCTCACAGCTGACTTATGACAGTCAACATTTAGGTATATACCTAAATGTTAACTGTCAAAAGTAACAGCTGATAAACACGTGTTTTTGCAGATCATATGGTTCGGCGTAGGGATACATAATTTGGTCTGTTAACTTTTCAAAGCTGTCAGTCAGCACCAAAGAAGTCATGGGGCTACTGTAGGTTAAACTAGTTTAGGCTAGGTTAGGTTAGCTTAGGTTGGTGGTTAGGAGATGAATGGTATTACAGGTTATTCCGCAATTTGTGAGCAACGGCTGATAGGTATACTTTATTCTGCAATTCGAGTACGCTTGCTGGTCTACCTTCCTCGTCCCTAGAGCCACAAGTAGAGAAGAGAATTTTTCGCAGTGTTGGCTTGCGGTGGAGGGGTTTAATTATTGTGGAGGTGGCAGTTAGAACTTTATATATATATATATATATATATATATATATATATATATCAAATAATTT
>CABFWO010002893.1:60204-82952 GCA_902155825.1 Timema genevievae
GGGGGGGGGAGTAGTAAAAGAGTTATTTTTTAATATGCGATGCAGAAATTTCTGATTTTTTTATTAGTTGGGTAATTATGTAAAACACTGTCTTATATTTTTTTAATATGCTAATCATTAAATAGGCAAACTAAACTTTTAGTGCTATTTTAGTTTGTCTGTAATTAAATAATATACAATTGCACAGAAATATATAGCATTTAGCAGAAATATGTGTACATGTGTGATAGTTGAAAGTTTTAACTATAAAAGGCATTTATTCATAGTAAGCTTGTTAAATATTAATTTTAATCAAATTTGATAGTTTTTTCTGATAAGTTAATGTTCAAAATATCAGAATAATATCGATATCTAGCTTTGTGGACCAGTCAACATGATTTATTTACTAGCATTTTCTTTTTTTATGAATTGTATTAAGGGGAACTAAGTTTCAAGTTTATTGATTAACTAGTAATAATTTGGTAGGGACAGTGAGTGAGTGAGTTTAACAGTGAAAGCAAAGAGGCCTCTAATAATGAGTGTGAGAGTGAGAATGTTTGTGTGAGATTGATATTGAAGTGAATGAGAAGATGAATGAGGGTGAGTTAGAGTGAGACTGAGGTGTATGAGAAGTTGAATAATTGTTAGTGAGAGAGAGAGAGCTATATTCAAAATAATGAGGGGGTGAATCGGTGGGTGATTGTTTATGCGAATGAAAATTGGCATATATGAGGGTTAAAATGTGTGTGTGAAAGTTAGATTAAATTAATGAGAGGTTGAATGAGGGTGAGTGAAATACTCAATTCGAAGTAGTTTTACATTACGAAAAGTTTTACTATATAGAAAACTAAAGGTAACTTGTGACAGTTATAATTATTAAGTTAAAATATTTTTTAGGAAAAAAAGACAGTTTTTAATGGCTCTTTCATCATCTTAAGACATATTTTTAGCAATTTTGTTTTTACTGTTTCAAGCTTTTCAAGTGACACGGGATGCTTCGAAATCAATGCTTCACTGACTGAAGCGGGGGTTGGTCAGCGCTTCAAATAAAATCTGCTTCACTTCTAAGGTAAGGTAACATTATTCTATTACCAATTCTAAGTTAACATGTCAGAACCTTAAAAAAAGTGCCTGTCTTTTCATTATTATTTTGTGTACTCCATTTCTTCTTACTCTCAAATATAAACTAAACAAAATTAAATATGCCCCGAGCTAACTTTGACAAAAGGAAAACTAGGAGAGTATATTTTGTGAACACCGTTAGGGCTTTCATTTAAATTTGCATTAGTTTGTTTTGCACTATAAAGCTACTAAATTATGAATAACTTAAAGGTTTATAAGGTTTTTGGCTTGTTCATGAGCAAATTGTTCCTTTTCCAACAATACCGTGATGTTGCAAACTACTCAAATTGGATGAAGGAATCCACACAAGTTGTTGAAAAATGGATATTTTTGTTACTTATTTTAATATTTAAAAATGCACAAGTTCATACTACCTCTCCGTGTTATTTCCCCTTATAGCTACACTAATGTGGTTGAAAATAATATAGTAGGATACTGTTTAAATTACGCATCTGCGTGAGGGAGGAGTGGAAAAACATTTAGAAAGAAATATACTCGGCTTGAATTCGAATTTTAACCTAGCCGTTACCGGATAACAATTCTATATGAAGAATTAATAGCCAGAGCTATTATTTATGCTTATTAGTGGGGATTACTCCACCTAGATATCATATTCTGAAAATTGAAAAATGACACCTGGACACGGGTTCGATTCCCGTGTCCAGGTGTCATTTTTCAATTTTCAGAATATGAATTCTATATGAGTTTGTTTGATCAGCGTGCCCATCGATGTTGGTAGTATTAAAATAAAATATGAGATGGTAATAGTTTTTAATGATGATAATAGAGAGGTAATTAATATTTTATAAATCTAATGTAATAAAAAGTTGAAAATAAAGCACAGAGACAGTATTTAAAAAACCGATTAGATATATAAATATATAGGTATACTGTATATATAGGTATACAATGTTTAATTTCTGACGGAACATGGCGGAGCGTCGTTCCGGTACCTCTATTGAGGCTAACACGAAATTTATTCAAACACAATCACATTATGATTAATTTTAAAACATTTTCTTCTGTTTTTAGAAGAAAATAATGGCTTAAAAACACGTGTTTTAAAGCTTAAATATTTTTTAAAAAAATGGGGGGAGGGGCAGACGTACCAGGGGTAGTCCGGCACCTAAAGTTTTATAAA
The DNA here is from genome assembly GCA_902155825.1 of Timema genevievae. NCBI lineage: Eukaryota > Metazoa > Arthropoda > Insecta > Phasmatodea > Timematidae > Timema > Timema genevievae. Next base: position 62,447 of record CABFWO010002893.1, read on the forward strand.
TCAACCACTGTATATATACATATATATTTAACGTGAACTTTCTGAACCGGCTGTGCATATCAGAACACACCAGAATATCCATTAGTGAGAGTGAAAGATTTTACCAATTTTGTTGGTAAAGATATTTTAACATACCTTCTAGGGTTATATTACATGCCACTATCGAAATGGGAGTAATGGATTTACTTTCCCTGTGAAGGAAGTTGCACTACGGATTTTCATCGCTCAATAAAAATCCATCGACACCGGCTGGGTTTGAACCTTGAACATAAGGTCCTGAGGTGATCACTCTACCCCAAGACCACAGAGGTCAACTATTAATAATAAGATCAAATAAGAAATCCAATAATTATTTTAAAAACTCGATGTATAATTTTTTTATAAATCTAGGATTTTTTAACCCAATAAATGTAATAAAAGTAAAAATATTACTATATTTATACTTTTATTACAATTTATTGGGTTAAAAATTCCTGGATTTATAAAAAAATTATATATTGAAGTTATTATGTTTGATAAATAAGTGGACGGGGGTAAAAATTTGTAACTGTGATTGAAATCATCAGTAATAGTTATTATTATTATTGGCACCGCGTCTTACTACCTGTTCAGGTTGTACACACTTACGCTAATGTGTAATGGTAGGGTGATTGTGAGATGAAATGGAGGACCTACAGTTTAACGTGGGATCCGAACCACGGTGGAGGCCTGGCATTCCACACATTCACAAGTTGTGATTAATACACGTCTTGTCAGAGGTGAAGGAAGGGTTTGGCAATCAGATAAATCTGTGCCGGGACCGAGGATTGAACCCCGGACCCCAGGACAGAGGTCTGACACCTTACCCCTAGACCACCAGGACACAGTCAGTATTAGTTATAGTTTGTGTTGACTAGCACACATTCATAAACTGTACCCTAATATTCCTTGATAATAGAGGTAACTGTGTTGATCATCCTATATTGATCAACAGTCAGCCAATGCTGCTTTTTGTCACAAGTAATTGTGATGGCTAAGAAACATACATTTATCAACGGTGATCCACTGTTTCACGATGATATGTCTTGGCAAAAAAAAAAAAACTCAAGCCATTATTAACAGTCAATCATTATTGCTCGATGTTACATAATTTTATGATGGCCAGCATACAGATATTGATCCATGTTTAGTCGATGTTGCTAGATGATAAATGTAACTCTGACGCCCAGCACGCAAATATTGATCAACGGTCAGTTGATATTGCTCATTGCTACATGTAGCTTTAATGTCCAACACACAAATGTTGATCAATGGTAAGTTGATGTTTTTTGATATTATTTGTAACTGTGTCTGTCAGTACAGAAATATTGATTAAGAGTCAATCATTAATTGTATATGTAATTATGTCGGTCCACACACAAATATTGATTATTGGTCAGACAATGTTGCTTGATTTAACACGTAGCTCTGTTGGCCAATATACAATTATTGATAAACAGTCAGTTAATGTTAATCGAATTTTGTATGCAACTCCGTTTATCAGCTCACATACATCAACTACCAGTAAATTTTGCTCGCTTTTAGATGTAACTTTGTTGACCAACTCAGATACTTTGATAACTTATCATAGAATGCTGTTCGTTTTATGGTTCGTTTACACTATGTAACAAATTTTAAAACTTTTTGTTTCATAGCAATTTTCTACAACTTGTAGGAAAATAAAATGATAAATGTTATAAAACATTATCAAACAAATCAAACTAAAAGTCTGTTCAGCGTAGGAATTGTTTTCTGAAAGGCCTTTTTCCCTACCAGAAATCTATTATATAGTAGGATATTGGTAGGAAAAAAAGACCTTTCAGAGAGTAATTCCTACCGTGAATGGAGTATATTATAATTTGCTAAACAGTTTTAAATCTTTTTTTTTTTCAATGTTAATATAACATTCAAATGTAACAAGCTACAAAACAACATTGCTTTACAACATTTTTGTAACATAAAATAAACGGACCTTTCGGTAACTATGCTGACAAGTGCAGATGTATTAACCAACCACTATTCGATGTTAGAGGTAACTGTGAGGGCCGACACACAAAACGAGGACTTCATATGTTTTGGCTGACACACAAAAAGAGGATTTAATTCAAAGGTAGCTTCAGAGTAGTTGAGCCGTCAAGACGTAACAAGACAATATTGCTAGTCACAAGGGCCGGCTTTGTGTAGTTGAATGGGCACAGACGAGCCTCTCTGACTTCCCCTTGACATTCTAGAAACTTCCACACAACACAGTGTGTTTAGAAAAAAATTGCTTAAAGAAAGTGTTTTATCAGAGAGTGAAATGGGGGAGAATACAGATTAGTAATGGCTAATACTAGGACTATTTATTTATTTAGCACCGCGTCTTACTACCCGATCGGTTTATACGCTTAAGTACTAATTACGCTAATAGGTTAGGAATTGGGAAGCTTGAATTTAGAGGAAGTGAACCCAAATTTGCGTGGAGGGAGAGTGGAAAACCATTTAGGAAAAACAACCCCCAGTTCACCCGACCGAGATTCGAACCTCGATCTCCCCATCCTCGAGCGGTCGAGCTCAACACGAGTAGGGCGTTAGCCAACTACGCCACCGAGGCGGGTATATTTGTTGTTAATAGGGTACTTGCTGTACATTTTACAGGCATACAACACACTTATTCACGAATTTGTTGACCTCGGTGGTATTGGGGTAAAGTGTTCTCCCCAGGACCCGATGCTAGTGGGTTCAAACCCGACCGGAGTCAACGGGTTTTTTCTTGAGCTATTAAAATCCGTAGCACAGCTTCCTTCAGAGGGGAAGTAAAGCCGTTGTTCCCGTGTCAATTGTGGCGTGTAAAAGATCCCTGGAAGTTATGTGAGAATAGTTTTAATTACAAAATTGCAAGGTCTTTTCGCTCTCGCTCATAGAAAATTCTTATATGCTGATATAATCAGTCAGCTTAGAAAGTGAACGTTAAATACTTCAAACAAATAAAAAAATTAATCTAACAGAGCACAGTTACCAATAATAATTATATACCGGAAATAGTTAAGAAAGTGTTCACAAAGGGCCACCCTTAGGTGTGCGCTAACGCTGAGGATACGCAGGGCCCCACAATTCAGGGGTCCCGCTTTTGCTTAAGATAGAGTGCTAGTGAACGTGAGTTTAGGGAAGTATTTTTGAAGTTTTTACAGCATAAACATTTTTGGCCAAAATAAATAAAATATTTCTTCTATAGAAACATATAGTTTAGTTTTCCGCACATGCTAATCTCAACAGTTCTTTAATATCTGTCAGATGTGTCCTGGAATTTAGTGACAACTTTTTCTCTTAATTTAAAAAGTTTGTCAGCAAATGCCGCTATGTTCATGAGAGATATTCAAGAACTCTTGAGATTAGCATGTGCAGAAAACTAAACTCTATGTTTCTATAGAAGAAATATTTGATCTCTTTTGTTCAAAAAATGTTTATGCTATAAAAACTGCAAAATTAACGCACTAAATTCGCGCTCACTAGCACCCCACCTTAAGTGGCATAGGGACAAAAAAAAACAGTTGAGGTGGGAAATTTTTGCTTGTATTCTCATACAGTTGGATTCCTGTATATGCGAACAACCAGGGAGTTGTGTTCGAGCTTTGTTTGTTTTGTTTAACCTAAAATTTTTAATGTTTAGGTTCCATGGTAGTCCGTTTGTAATTTAACTATAGTAAACTTTAACATGTGTTTGTTTTAATGCTTTAAGGGGTACACGTGAATAATTAATTTATTTTGTTAGGCTCAAAATTTTACTTGGCGTGTGACGGTAATGTAATCAAGTTGTCCGCATTGTTTAATGTTTGTACATTTTAGTAATGTTTCATGAGTGCGACAAGTTTTGAAATTTAAAATCGGTAAATGGGTACAAACTATTGTAATAACTTTGAACAATTTATTTTAATAATTATTTTGGACCAGCTTCAGTAGCCGCATGGTTTAAGTTGCTAATCTAGCTATTGACTTGGCTGCTGAAGACGGGGGAGATCAGGGTTCAAACCTAGTTTGGTGTACTGAGGGTTTTTTCTAACGATTTTCTACTACCCATCCATGCAAATATGGGTACACAAACTACTTCTAAATTCAACCTTCCTAATCCCCTAATACATTAGTGTAATTAGTTCATAGGCGTATAACCTTAACGAGTAATAAGATGTGGTGCTAAAAAAAATATTTTTGGAAAGGGAGGGAGGGGAGAATTTAGGCAAATAACTGGGGCCCCGCAAACGAAATTTTATAGGGCAACACGTCTTTTAATGGCTACTCTGCGTTTGCAATAATGTTTTAGGTTAACCCATGCTGCTCTGGATCTATATCCACTAACAACTCGGGTAAGAGTAATTAAAACATGCGACACCTTAGATCAGTCGTCGATAGCGCGTCTGCCTTCTGAATCAAGGGTCTTATGTTCGATTCTCGCTATTGCCTAATAATTTAACATAGGTGAAATTGGGTATTCCCCTTTTAACAGCAACGAATCAAGGAGCTGGAGATGAGAGTGTTGTGTCTGTTCTAAAATTAAGTTAGCTCGTAAGTCACGTATTGATATATTCAGGTAGTTCAAACTCTCCTCACAAAAAAAAGAAGAAATTGTTTAAACACTACTAAACGAGCCGAACAAACTTATTCCTATAATATTATATAAATTATACTTACTATGACCTGAATCAATGGACACGTTGATAAAATGTTAGACTCATTTAGTCTGATAACTCAGTGACGAGGGTTTCGAGTTCAAACTGGGTGTACTGAGTATTTTTCCCTAAATGGTTTCCCACTTTCCCTCCACGCAAATGCAGGTACATCTAACCTATATTATACCTTTCTCATCCCTACCTTATTATGGTGATTAAAATGCACATAGCCTGATTGTAACGTAGGGTGGGGTTAAAATACTAGCTATCCCCACTACAGTAACAATAATATTAATAATACTTAACACCGCGTCTTACTACCCGTTCGGTTGATACGCTTAAGTACTAATTAAGCTAATGGATTAGGAATTGGGAGGGTTGAATTTAGAGGAAGTGAACCCGCATTTGCGTGGAGGGAGAGTGTAAAACCATTTAGGAAAAACCACCCCCAGTTCACCCGACCGAGATTCGAACCTCGATCTCCCCATCCTGGGCGGTCGAGCTCAACACGACTAGCGCGTTAGAAAACTACGCCACCGAGAAGGGTCCCACTATTAGACACAGTGGTCTCGTATTTTATTGTATGTTTGAACTACATCTACTCCCTACGGCGCGGTAGAGAGACGTAAATTAGCTGCGGGGTGGATATGACGTAGGTACCCTACGCTCTATCGACCGCTAATTACTCCGTATTGCAGCAAGTTTGTTTACTACCTCATGCATTAATTATTGTGCCAAGGTCATAACGTGGGCTAGGAAACGGTTTAATGGCCGTTGGTGTGTAAGTCTGTCCTTTTTTTTACGCGCCGTGTTTTTAGAATTCATTTGTTTGTATTTACAGTTAGAATTGTTTATCTCACATTATTTCAGTTTAAATGAATTACTGTGTGTTCTTATTTTGGAGTATTTAACGCGCACTTTATGAACCGAAAGAGTATATAAAAAACACGACTTACAAAATAACTTAATTCTAGAACATACACAACTTCCAGTATATATAAGACCCGCTTCAGTGGCAGAATGGTCTAAGACGTCACTCTTGTGTTTAACTAGCCTGTTGAGGAGCGGGAGATTGAGGTTCGAATCCCGGTCGGTCTTACTGAGAGTGGTTTTTCTTAAGTTGTGTCCCACTTTTCTTTCCCGCAAATGCGGGTAGATTTCCTTTAAAATGCTTCCTATCTCATCTTTACGCCAATAAAGTAATCATCTTAGCTTATATGCGTTTAGCCCGAACACTTAGACGTGGTGATAAAAAATAAAAAATATTTAGACCATAAATTATTCACTGTGAAAGGATGATCTGGATGACGTATTTTTCTACCATGCTGAAAATCGAACCCAGGACCAATAATTCAGTAGGCAGATACATTAACAATCAAGCTAAGATGTTGGGCTATTCAGTTTACATAAAAACTTGTAAAATGTTATTTTATTAGTAACAATATTGTTTGTTTTTGTCTTTCATAATTGAGTTAATTTGATTTGAACAAGCACATAGCATAGTTTATTTTGGTGACCGGCAGGTCTAGGCTGGAATACAAATTTTATGTAAGATGTGATTTATCCTAAATGGTTTTCCACTCTCACTCAACACATATTCGGGATAATTTCCCCTAAATGCTAGCTTAATCATGTCTATCCCATTAATGTGAATAGGTGGATACCCCAGGTGAATTTTAATAATTATTTCATTGTGTACACCTCATATGAATGTTTGGTTGTACTAAATTTCAGCCCCACACATTAATTACTTTAACTTAGCAATGGTAAGCAAAATGCATAACATGTTTGACCCCTTGTTACTTGTGAACTGTTATTATTTGAGATCATTGAATCAATATTTAAATTAGGCCCCCTATATAATTACACACGTGTTAAAATTTTATAACTTTTTATTTACGAATGACCTTAAGCTCCACTGACGCTAAGGGGCTCATGAGCCCAATATAAGAGTCCCGTGGTGCCAATTAATCCCACGTAAGGGCCTATGGGTTTATCGATAATTTGTTTTGATTGCACTACTTCTTACTACCCATCCAGACTATCTTCATATTTACACTAATGGAGAGATAAGAATAAATCAAATATAATATCATTATTTTTAAATATGACATATTATACATTCAGTAATTAGTTTAATTAATATATATAATCAAATCTATTTAAAATTATATACTCCATTTATTTAAAATATACGGTAATAGGAATTAAATGCTAGGGAGGTAAAATTTAGAGGATGTGTACTCAAATCAGCGTGGAGGATGGGTAACAATCACGCTAGGAAAAAAATCTTATAACCAACTAGTTTGGAGACGAGAATGATGTCTTGATCTGCGTGTCCATCTCTAAATTTGAACAAATAACAGAGAATTGGGAAAGCTATAACGTCCTTAATAAACAATATGTAACGATAGGTAATTAAACACCGTAAAAAGTCCTTTTTTTTTAGCATTGCGTCTTACTATCCGTTATGGTTATGAACTTTATTTTTTTATTCCTTGCTCGTCATGGCCTGGTTTATTATTTTTATTTGACTTTTATATTGAGGTATTCCTGTACTTACTCGGGCCCTTATAAAAAAAAGGTACTTTTTCTAAGAAATAGTCTTATTGGATCCTATTAGATCTTGCTCCAGAATTCTTGAATTTAATGTTATAAAAAATAAAATAATATTTTATAAGGGAATCCAGATTATTTCTCAATTTAATTTTAATGTTTTTCTCATTTACTTATTCCAATACTGAATTTAGAATAAGTGTGCCCACATCTGTATGGAAGTTAAGTGGAAGACCATTTGGGGAAAAGGGCTCTCAGTACATCAGAAAGGGATTCGAACCTCGATCTCCACGTCAAGGACACTCTAGTCCCATGCGAGGATCCACCTTAGACCACATGGCCACCGAAGTGCGTCAGGAAAGAAAATTATTATTAATATTACTATGAGTTCATACAAATGAAAACCAAATACATTCTTTGAATATCAAAGTATTTGCTCCAAGGCACATTTCTTTGCTTGGAGTGTCTCACTTAAAAGGAAATAATACTTTCACAAAGTCAGCGATATATTCACTGACGCCTGCTGACGACTTATTTGCTTGGTCATCAGGCTCTTATACCTCCAAATAGTTTTATAGATTAAAACATTAAAATGTGAGTTGAACTGAAGGTGATTGGTTTGGCTTCTACTAAACCGAAATGACAATGAAATTGTGTTGCATGTAATGAACTGTGGTTCGAGTCTGATATTGACCCATTTAACAAAACGTAGTCAATAGAAATGATTACAAGCCATGGTTAAGGTTTATTGCCGCTGTGCGTCGTAGCAGGGTGGATATCGGTGTTGTAGATAGAGTATTTGTTAAAGGGTACCACCTATTCGTAATAAAACTATCATCACACTGTGATGTTTCTTGTAGGAAAAACAGTTCTTAAACTTGAAAAACAATTAAACAATTCTCAATCATCTTAGAATGTTCTAATTTGACCTAGCTAAAAGTTGACTTCATTTACTTCATTTACTCTAGGGAAGCTAGATATATGTTTATAGCCATTTATTTTAATATTAATAATGTTAATATTAATAATATTAATAATAATAATGTTAAACGTCGCTGAAAATGACTAATTTCTCTAATTAATAATAACCTTTACCTCAATTTTGGTGAGAGACATAATATTTTTAAATAACAAAACGTGGGATTTCTCATAGTCTGAAATACCATTCAGTGCTCTGGTAGGTGGTCTTCTTAAAAAAAATAACCTTTTCTCATTAGGTATTTTTTCTTAAACATTATCATGAAATAAAATTTTTATTCAAAATATTGTTTTATGGAATATGTTTACTATCATATGAATTATTATCAATTACCATATATAATATTTAAACAACATTTTATTTAGTGGTAAAACTTGGATTATTTGGCACCATGTTTTATTTAATCTCTAATTTAGTGAATGCTATATATTTATGACCATACTGTTACGCTATTTAATGGATATAATCTTAGTAAAATTTAAAATATAATCAATTTTTTAAGTTTAATATATTACATTATTTTTAATATATACATTATACTTGTCCAATTTGGCAGACTAACGGGGTAATTTGATGATCAAAAGTAACGGAAATAAGCGATACAATATATGATGGTGTGTAGGATTAATCTACACAGATCAAAGAGAATATATTTTTTCCTTCTTTTTTTGGTTTGCTTTGAAGTTTTTAGCAAATTCTCATCTCCTGATGCTGTGCTCAAAATAATATAAAAATTCTTAAATTATATACTATTATTTTATCAACCGTTGTTAATATATCGACAGACAGATTTTTGTCGAAAATCTCAAAGTGATATCCTTTAGGTAGCGATGTAGAGGGCGCGATAAAAGGTTAATGTCCTTGCAGTTCTTATATCAAAACCTTTTTTTAGTCAAAAATAAATCAAATGTTGCATCTATACAAATATAGAGTTTAATTTTCTTCACATGGCAATATCAACAATTCTTGAATATTTTACAAGGGTGTCCTGGAATTTCATGAAAACATTTTCTCTTCGTTTAAATATTTTGTTTGATAATGCCGCAATACCCATGACAGATATTCAACAACTGTTGATATCACCATGTGAAGAAAATTAAACTATATATTTGTATAGAAGCAATATTTGATTTATTTTGACCTTAAAAAGGTTCCACTATAAAAGCAGCCAAAATACTGGTTCTCTATATCCTCACCTTAAACTCCCTCACAATTTCCATCCAACAATTCCTTTTTTATCGATAAAAGGGGGGTTTCTCCTATTTGTATCCACCAATTAGAAGGGTTATCATTGTACTTCACTAATAATTAAATCAGAAGCAATGTATTGCATTGTATTGTACATGTAACTAATTTGGATTTCTCATCGGCATAGGAACATCAACAGGAATTGGGGACATGTGAAGGGCACAGGGGAATAAACGGTGAAGTCCAGTTTTAACTTAAATAAGTTAGTGCTGTCAGCTGTTATACAATCATTAGATTATGGTTAAAAGAGGTCTCTGTCATATTTAAATACATCAGATAAAAAATATTTTCTGGGGTACTTATGGGGTTGAAGATATAAAAGTTATCCTGAAAAATGTGTGTAATGTGATTCTACCTATTTTTCCCTTGTATCCTTTACATGCAAATATATCTTCAAAGTTTTAAAAGACACAATGTATTTATTGGAGGGTTTATAAATGGACAAACCATGTTTTGATAACTTACTTATTGCGAATGCAAGTCAAAACCCACAATCTTATCAAAAAAATTATTGTTTGCATGATTTTACAGTGTCTACAGGCGCCATAAATATAAAACTATAAATTTGACTCAATTTTAAATATACCAAAACAGTAGTTTATTACTTTGATTTACAATTTTTGTCTCCAAACCATGTTTTCCACTGAGGACATGACATGTTTGGCTAGACCACCGTAAATACACGCATGCGCAAAAATAAACATAAATATTATTCCTGTCTGAATTAAGTCTTCTCTAGCTACTGAAGTAAAAACCTAAATTAACAATCTTTAATCTAAGGAATAAAATATACAGAACTTAATAAAAAAGCCATCAATCAGCACTAGCAAAATTCTTCTAACTCTATTTTAGTTAACCTATTGCCCCATAGTTAAAACTTTTATTGCTTTGTAAAAAGGTTTGTTAAATCCTGTTTTCTCTATTTCGCCACACAGACTACAAATTTAAAAAGATTTAGGGCAAGCTGTAAATAAATTATATGACAGGTTGTGAAAAATGAAATGTACGCCCAAATAACCCACGTTTCCCCTTCAACCGTTCAAAGGTTCTCAGAGGTTTTTTTCGACTAAAATTTATTTTCACCGCTTCATACTACCCTTCCAGGATATCCTCATTTAATTATACTAATGGGTTAGGGATGATCAAGGTTGGATTTAAATTAAATGAAAGGGTATTAATGTAATTGGGAAGGGGGAAATCACACACGGGTGGAAAAAAACTTCATTAACTTATAATGATAATAATAATAATAATAATATTCAGCACCGCGTCTTACTACCCGTTCGGTTTATACGCTTAAGTACTAATTAAGCTAATGGATTAGGAATTGGTAGGGTTGAATTTAGAGGAAGTGAACTCGCATTTGCGTGGAGGGAAAGTGGAAAACCATTTANGAGTGGAAAACCATTTTAGGAAAAACCACCCCTCAGTTCACCCAACCGAGATTCGAACCTCGATCTCCCCGTCCTCTGCGGTCGAGCTCAACACGACTAGCGCGTCATTAACTTATAGAGGACTCAAATCCCCGATATTTCACGTCACCGATAAACCAGATCATATGAGAATATCGCTTTATCCGTGTATCCACCAATGCGGGTATTAAGAGTTATTCCCGTTTTGCATTTTATCGGAAGGAAATCAGAGTGATGGAAAAAGCATTTGAGCTACTTGTCTATCGTTATTTTTTCTTAAATTTTACCATGAAGTAAAGTGCTAGTTGGGATCTATTTTATTGAAGGTTCTGAAGATCATATGAATCAATAGCTATCATAAACTATATACTATTAATATTTTATTGTTGACCTGGTGGTCTAGGGGTAAGGTGTCAGACTTCTGTGCTGAGGGTCCGGGGTTCAATCCTCGGTCCCGGCACAGATTTATCTGAATGCCAAACCCTGCCTTCACCTCTGACAAGATGTGTATTAATCACAACTTGTGAATGTAAGGAATGCCAGGCCTCCACCGTGGTTCGAATTCCACGTTAAACTGTAGGTCCTCCATTTCATCTCACAATCACCCTACCATTGCACATTAGCGTAAGTGCGTATAACCCGAACGGGTAGTAAGACGCGGTGCTAATAATAATAATAATATTTTATTTATTAAATCTGGTAGTTGCTCAGTGCGCATCGGTGAGCACGCAGACTAATAGTTAAGCTCGTCCCTACCTGGCTCTCAATCAATGAGAATATCGATGGGTGTGCAAAAATGATTTTTACTTTACGTTTTCCAATTCTACCTCTACGTGCACGCAGCTAAATTTCCTCTAAAAATATACCTTCATCACCCCTACTCAATTAGCGTTATAGATTGCGAATAACCCGTATATTATTATTTACACCGCGTCTTACTACCCGTTCGGGCTATACGCACTTACGCTAATGTGCAATGCTAGGGTGATTGTGAGATGAAATGGAGGACCTACAGTTTAACGTGGAATCCGAACCACGGTGGAGGTTTGGCATTCCTCACATTCACAAGTTGTGATTAATACACATTTTGTCAGAGGTGAAGGAAGGGTTTGGCCATCAGATAAACCTGCGCCGGGACCAAGGATTGAACCCCGGACCCTCAGTACAGAAGTCTGACACCTTACCCCTAGACCACCAGGTCACCTCGTAATATAGCCCGTATAGATATTAAGACGAAGAACAGAAAAAAGATCCAAAGTATGTCCTCTTGGAGATATCTTGGCTCGTGTATCTATTCTGGTCCTACAGGATCCTTCAGTCTCGCGTGGGAGTTCCCTGATTGTCTATTCGTCAGAGGGAAAGTGAGCTAGGGAGGAGTGGGTGGGCCATGCTGATTGTCTTCTGTTACCTACTTCGACTTCCTGGCGCCACCTGCCCTAAGCTGAGTTGAGCGTGGCTTTATCCCCTCACGCAGAATCAGGCGAGGGCCTTGTAAACACTCCTACGCCTTGTTCCATCTCGCAAGGTTTAGTTAGACTTTACAATATTTAACTTTCCAAGAGATTGGTTTTGTAAATTAGCTATTGTATTCTCTTTCCTTCCAAATGAAGATTAAAGTCCTTAAAACTCTATTTTGCTATCCTTTTTCTTATGTAATACTAGCAGAAGTACCCGGCGTTGCCCCAAGTAGCCACGTGATACTTTGCGTGGTTACCCCGGGCAACGTTTTACTTATGCATTAAACAGACAGTAAAAAAATCTCTTCATTTTATTTCTTCCAACCCAGTTTTTAATTACTTAAAAAAAGAATTTAGTCAAAAATTTAAAATTCCAGCTTCTAGGTGCACATGCTTGTGCAAAAGGGGGTGCTAATTTAAAATTCCAGCTTCAAGGTGCACATGCTTTGTGCAAAAGGGGGTGCTAATTTAAAATTACAGCTTCTAGGTGAACATGCTTGTGCAAAAGGGGGTGCTAATTTAAAATTCCAGCTTCTAGGTGCACATGCTTGTGCAAAAGGGGGTGCTAATTTAAAATTCCAGCTTCAAGGTGCACATGCTTGTGCAAAAGGGGGTGCTAATTTAAAATTCCAGCTTCAAGGTGCACATGCTTGTGCAAAAGGGGGTGCTAATTTAAAATTCCAGCTTCAAGGTGCACATGCTTGTGCAAAAGGGGGTGCTAATATTAAAATTCCAGCTTCTAGGTGCACATGCTTGTGCAAAAGGGGGTGCTAATTTAAAATTTCAGCCCTATATGTATGGAATATATATCACGCAATGCTCATTACAAATATACAAATAAACGCTTAATTTTATTAATACATATAAGTAGCTGAAAGCCATTCCTTGTAGGTAGAGTACAGGTAAGCACTACAATAAATGGGTGAAAAGAGGGGGGTCTATGGGTTCACTCTCCCCACTACCTCAGGAATTTTCAGAAATTTTTAATATGAATATCAGGGATGGCATTGTATTACACTTCAAATAACTTTAATAAAGTTTCATTTTTCAAAAACATTCCACAGGGGAACCACTCCAAATAGTTTCTAGATACATATAAAAAAAAATTCAAATCCTAAAAACCACTATCACTAGCTTTGAAAATCATTCAATTTTCACGAATGTGTTTGGGGGGGAAGACCACTTCAAACAGCTTCTAAAGGCATTTAATTTTTGAAAAAGAAAAAAACAGCGTAGTATTACTTTAAATAGCTTCTAGAGGCATCCAATCATCAAATATTTTCTTAAGAATGACTACTTCAAATAGCCTCTAGGAGTATCCAAATTTAAAAAAAATTGGGGAGAGCGCGCACTATTCTAAATAGATTCCCTTATTCGTGTTCAATGATTCAAGCACTGTTACCCTATGGATAGCGCATCACTGATACATCATGAGCCAAGAGTCGCATCGTTATGTGGTATCATGGAGTATTTATTAGAAAACAGTGGAATTAAACCAGAGAAACCATTTTAACATTTGGAAATAAAAACAAAAATTACAGATATAATTATTTTACATTGAGTAGTAAAAATCCCTCTCAATTTTGCCACTGCTAAAAAAAATGCATCCAACTATACTAAATTCAATTTTTAGTTTTGCAACATATATATGGCTTGAAGGTAGTCAATAATCCACCCATGTAGCATTTAAATGGCTTGAAGGTAGTCAATAATCCACCCTTGTAGCATTTAAATGGCTTGAAGGTAGTCAATAATCCACCCCTTTAACAGATATATGGCTTGAAGGCAGTCAATAATTCACCCCTGCAACATATATATGGCTTGAAGGTAGTCAATAATCCACCCACTGCAACATGTATATGGCTTGAAGGTAGTCAATGATCCAACCCTTAAATATGTATGTTTGGCTTGAAGTTAGTCAATAATCCACCCCTGCAACAGCTATATGGCTTGAAGGCAGTCAATAATTCACCCCTGCAACATATATATGGCTTGAAGGTAGTCAATAATCCACCATTGTAGCATTTAAATGGCTTGAAGGTAGTCAATAATCCACCCCTTTAACAGATATATGGCTTGAAGGCAGTCAATAATTCACCCCTAGCAACATATATATGGCTTGAAGGCAGTCAATAATTCACCTCTGCAATATATATATGGCTTGAAGGCAGTCAATAACTCACCCCTGCAACATATATATGACTTGAAGTTAGTCAATAATCCACCCTTGTATTATTTGTCAATGTCAATGCCAACAACATAACAAGTTCACATTTCCACATTGAGATTTTAGGCCCTATGCTTGCTAAAACTTAATTTTAATTAGTTTTCTTTATATTTATTTAATTCATTATTATTAGCTAGATTTGTTAGGAGATAAATAGAAAAAGTACGCATCAAATAAACATTAAATAGGATAGGGCCATTTTGCTTCAAATACACATGTTTTCGATTTCGATTTATGTATGTTCCAAGTTTCTTGCAGATTGTATCCTTTAAATTGTTTAAATAGTTATTTGCATTTATGTAATTAATAAAGTAAATAAATACTATTTATTAAATATGTATTAAATGTGTGTACTAGACGTAGGGAGCAATTGCTCGTGGAAAATGTAGAGGAACTAGTTATGATCCAACAAAACTTTCACAAAGCAAAGCGAAATATGCTCTAGTATTGACTATAAATTCTTGAGCATAAACTAACAATTTTTTTAAAAATTAATCAAATGTGACTGTTTTAACTTGCACTTAGAAATTTAATAGGCCTGTGACAAAGTTTTTCCATCTTTAAAAAAAAAATTAAATTAGACTGTTAAACTTATAATTTGAGATTGTATAGACCTGTGACAAATTGGTTTGCAAAATGAAATTCCTGCCCGAATCTGCCCGTGCCCAAGTGTAATTTTGTAATGCCCACCCGAGCCCGCCCGATACAAATATTTTCTGCCCGAGCACCCCTTATATATATATATAAAACTTGAAGGTAGGAGCTGTCAATCCCTTTCAATATATATCTGTGTCATTTCGTAACCAAATAAAATCTAAAAACCAATTTTCATATATAAATTTAAATCAATCAACAAAATAAATATAGTAAAGCTATGCACTCTGGTTACTAATCAAAATTTCACTAACCAATTTAAGTTAATCAATAAACGAAATGATTTCTTGTAACTAAAATCAATCAATAAACAAAATATCCTCTAGGGATTCGATCTTGTCAACAAACAAAACGCCAGCCTGATTTTCGAACCAATAAACTAACAAATTATTATCTAGCAATTCGAACAAAAAAACTATCCAATTTTTTTGAACCAGTAAACGAACACAAAATATGTTTTCTAACAATCCAAACCATTCATCAAACTAAATGTCACCTTGCTTGTCTACCTAACTTTGCTCGAACTAGTTTGTGTCATAATTCACTGAAGGTATGTCATATTATATCCATCCAAGGTTGCAGTTTAGTGACGAAACGAAACACGTCTTCCCCTTACATAACTGATACCTCACGTACAGAATAACTGTCAGCGGCCACTCAGTGAGAATGTCCAGTATTTATTACATCCCAGACACTTACTCATCAGGAATGTGTTCCACATTCAAATTCACAAAGGGAGTTTTCACAAGTAAACACACACTAACGCGATAAAGAACACTCTAGCGGCAACATTTGGCGTCCTTCACGTGGGTTATCCGAGTGTGGGAGCTACAACATATGACACATTATAGACAAGCAATGTGACAAGCTAAACAATTAATGAATACACATTTATAAACTACTCCTAGAGCACGTATGTTTTTGTTTTTGTAAATACAATTCATTTAATATAGAAATCGTTTCATAACTAGCAGATACGAGTCTGTTAATTTAAAATGTACTCTCAAAATATAACCGATTTGCGGCTTTAGTATATACCTTTGTGTTCTTCATGTTTGATATTACAAACGTAGATAATAAACTCAGATGATAAATAGATAGGTATTTGTATCAGACTAAAATACGCCACTATATCACTAGTGTCTGGAGCTACCATTAGTTACAACAGTTAGATATTAATAAAAATGGTATTAATATCAGACTACAATAAACCGCTTTGTTCCTCTTGTGTGAAGCTATCAATAGGGTACACACAAAAAAAAGGTATCTATAGCAAAATCCAATGCTCCATTGTTTTATTCCTCTTTCATTTTATCACTAGCAACACTTATAAAAAAAATAAAGAATCGATTTCTTATATACCACAGTGTTCATCCCATTTGAAGTTATCCCTAGTAACAACCATTATATAAAAACAAATTTGCATCGTTATCAGCGGTTTAGACAATACTTTGTTTATCCCATTTAAAGTTATCTATAGTAACAACTTTTGGATAAAATAAAGTGAGCATCTTCATCATTTTACTATATACCTTTGTGTTATTTCCATTAACTGAAGTTATAACTTTTTCAAACACTGTGTTTTACCACCCTCTCAGGCTCTTCATCTATGTACTAATCATGCTAATGTGTTAGAGATAAGGAAGGTTTAATTTAGAGAAAGTTTACCTTGATCTGCATGGAAGGAGAGTGGAAAACCTTTTAGGGAAAACCACCCTCAGTACACCCGACCTAGATTTGAACCCCGGAACTGCTAGTCTATCCTTAAATGATTCATCCAACGATGTAGGTAAGTTATCACTGGTGACAACACATCGAGAGTAACCTTGTCTAATCTTCACCACTCCAGGATAAACCAATGAAGGGCAAATGGAACTGTTACAGACCACCGAGGTTTTCTTGAACCCAACAGTGACAAAATTAGAAGACTGTTTTTTAGTTGTTTATTTCTCATCTTTGCCTCTTACTACCTGTTCAAATTACACACAGACACATATATGTTAATCACTTTAAGGAGGCATGGATAAGGAAGGAAGTTCTTTAGAAATAATCTACCCGCATTTGCGTGGAAAGAAAGTGGGAAACCATTTAGCAAAACCCACACCTCAGTAGACCCGACCGATATTCGAACCCCAATAGTCCTGTCATCTGCAGGCCAGTCAAACACGAGAGCGATGCCTAAGATCATTCAGCCACTGGGGTGAGAAGATGGTCCCACGCCTGGTGGGTCCCAGGGACGAGAGCAATGCCTAAGATCATCCAGCCACTGGGGCGAAGAAGATGGTCCCACGCCTGGAGGGTCCCAGGGACGAGAGCGATGCCTAAGATCATTCAGCCACTGGGGTGAGAAGATGGTCCCACGCCTGGAGGGTCCCAGGGACGAGAGCGATGCCTAAGATCATTCAGCCACTGGGGCGAGAAGATGGTCCCATGCCTGGTGGGTCCCAGGGACGAGACGGTTGGTGTGATGATACCACAGATGATCTGAGGGATGGGTGGTTTGGCATCACCCTAATTGTGATTGGCTCGTCATGAGAGGACAAGGAAGTGCCAGCTCCAGCGAGTGTGTTAGAAAATTGAAAACTATGATACAAAGTCTTGTAATGTATCTTCATTATTATTCATTATCAATTAATTGGTTTTCCAGTCTCTTTTGTATTATTACAGTCAACAATATAATAACTCACTCCAGTGGTCTTATGGTTCAAGGCGCCACTCTTGCAATGGAATAGACTGCCAATGATGGGGAGATCAAGGTTTGAATCTCTGTCGGGTGTACTGAGGATGGTTTTTCCGAAACGGTTTTCTCCCTCTTCTTCCAAGCAAATGCGGGTGCACTTTATATGAATATAACCTTCCAAATCCCTAAATAAATTAGCGTAGTTAATATACAAGGGTTTAACTCAAACAGGTAGTAAAACGCGGTGCTGAAAAAAGTTATTAAAGGGGCAATCTACTTTAATGAAGTTATGCCACTAGACCAGTGATCTTGAGTCTTTTTCAACCCATAGCACACTGAACAAGGTGCTAGCATTTTCAAGGCACACCATTATTTTTTAAGAAGAGGTTTTATCAATTAAAAGTATCCAAAAATATATATAGTTAAAATTTTAATCTTTTGTTATTTAAAAAAAAATTGTGTTAAAAACTGATTTCAATATTTTTTTTTTCATACCCCAATTTTCTTCTCGCTTCTTTTTGACCTTCCGTCAAACTCCTGCAGCACAACTGCTGACCCTCCGTGGCGCAACGGTTGAAAAACGCTGTAATAGACTGATACAGTTATCCGTCTGTCGACCTTTGTGGGAACATGTGTTTTTTTTGGCTGTTTTTTCCATTGTGTGAAATATAAGCATTTCCATCCATCTGGTCTGGTTTGCCAGTAAAAGACAGGTCAAGGCTTTTGCTCCAGTCAGGTGTACTGAAGATATTTTTTTTCTTAAGAATGTTTCACCTCCACGCCATACAAATGTCATATTCCTTTAAAATTCTACATTCTTCACTCCTTGCCCATTTATGTAATTAAATATGAATATCCCATGTGGGTGATAAGACGTGATGCAAACAACAACCAAACGTTAAATGGTAATTAATTTATGTCCATTATGCGGAATCTACAGTAGTGTTTAAATCGTCATGCACGACAAGCTCTTGTTGAAGGCAACCACACGCACACAATTAAAACGCCTCCAGAGCAGTTGGTTTATAAATTATAATGTTTTGCTGATTGGTGAACGGCTCTGATAAATGTTTCATTATAAACATTATATTTTTTTCTAGACAAACTGTACACTACGTTCTACACGCCTGTGTATAGTAGGTTTTTGGTAGATAAAACCTTTTAGAAAATACAATAATATCAATCAATATAATATGTTAATGTATTATTAGTGATAGTATATAATCATTCATGATATCTATAAAAAGTGAAAGCTATAGATCACATAGCCTGACGTAAACATACG
Source organism: Timema genevievae (assembly GCA_902155825.1). Classification (NCBI taxonomy): domain Eukaryota; kingdom Metazoa; phylum Arthropoda; class Insecta; order Phasmatodea; family Timematidae; genus Timema; species Timema genevievae. Next base: position 81,606 of record CABFWO010002893.1, read on the forward strand.
TGAATGTATATCGAGTAACATTTTAGCTTTCAGATTAGGACTCGCACATTTTCCACGTCCTGTCAGGATTGAGGACGTGTAATCTTATTTTTTTCTCGTTTGGGTGGATCACGTGATTTTTTTTATAAAAGTACTTTTTTTTAACGTGACCACACAAATAACGAAGTTTTTTTACTACCTGTTTGGTTTATACGCATATGTACTGATTATGCTAGTGTGTTAGAATTTAAAGACAGTGTAGCCACATTTGTGATGAGGCAGATTTACGGAATAAAAAACACCCTGAATTCACCTGTACGGGATTCAAACCCAGATCTCACTGCGATTGGCGGTTAAGTCTATTGCGAGAGTGACGCCTTAAACCAGGGGTCTCAAAATTTTTTGCTATGCGGGCCACAAAATATATTTTACACATTTTTGCGGGCCAAAGTAACGTTCACCTGTTATTCAAGTAACATTATTTTAACCCTGAATACCTTGACATGCGCAAATAGATCATAAATCAAGTTGGTTTCAACATGCAAATTTAGATTCAAGTCATATGGCCAGTCACGTCTATAAAAATATTCCACTTTCCAAGGCCAGTCAGTGTTTGATAAAAGTGATTGACGTTGATTCTTCTCTGTGAGAAATGAATCAATTTATATGTAATAAATTATATTATAATAATTAGTCAATATAATTACTTGATTTTAAATTAGGTAACATCTTTCGAAACTTTCCTTTAATAACCCTATGCCGGGAGACTTGAAACTACCTAAAAATCGTCAAAGTAAAGCCCTTCTCTTGTTGGTATAACTAATGGCGCCTGCGCCTGAAAATGAAAGTTTGCAATTCCGACAGCACTCTGGATTGGTGTCTTGGGGGGAATCACGAGTGCGGACAGAAATTGGACATGTCAAATAAACTGTGTGGTTAGTATATAACGAAGAGAAACAATTAATTTGTTTTTTGATAAAATCTTGGAACGGGCTGGATATAATCTTGCGGTGGGCCGGATGTGGCCCGCGGGCCGTAGTTTGGAGACCCCTGGTCTATTCTATATATTTTTTGTCTTTGTTAAATAAAATGCCAATTATATTTTTTATGTTTGCCTCTTATATCTTCTATGATTTACATGTATGTATTCGGCGTATCCTTTTCTCTATTTAGGCCGTTTAGTAGTAGGCTACAAAGTTATGATTAAAAAAAATAGGCCCATTTTCTGTAATTAAAATTACGAAAAAACGGCTGGATTAATTTTGACAAACGATCACTGATTTTGAAAGTTAGGGGTTCAAGTTGTAGGCAAAAATAATAACTTCCGACGAAAATCCTATTTCCTTAGCGAATGTACAGCTTTTCTGC
>CABFWO010002893.1:83010-103711 GCA_902155825.1 Timema genevievae
TTCCCCTCGTACCCCCACAGACTATATATACCTGGGGGTTTCCCCTCGTACCCCCACAGACTATATATACCCGGGGGATTCCCCTCGTACCCCCACAGACTATATATACCCGGGGGATTCCCCTCGTACCCCCATATACTATATATACCCGGGGGTTTCCCCTCGTACCCCCACAGACTATATATACCCGGGGGATTCCCCTCGTACCCCCACAGACTATATATACCTGGGGGTTTCCCATCGTACCCCCACAGACTATATATACCCGGGGGATTCCCCTCGTACCCCCACATACTATATATACCCGGGGGATTCCCCTCGTACCCCACAGACTATATATACCTGGGGGTTTCCCCTCGTACCCCCACAGACTATATATACCCGTCCCCTAACACACTCCACCACAGACTACCCCACCCACCCTTCTCCCTTCCCCAAAAACATAGATCTTGTTTTGCTTACATATTTTAAAGCAAAGAATAAAACCACTTTATTTAATTATGTAAACATATATTTGTACAAAATTAATACACAAATTACACTATAGATATGCACATTTTAAAAACAATATTAAAACTCACTATGCACAAACTAAAAAAACTTTCTAACAATCAATATATCTCAGTATATTTTCAAATAAGTTCTTTTTTTTTTGTTTAGACGTCACTTCAACAAAAATGTATTTAGCTTAAACTTAATATTTAATGTAAACATAAAATAACAAACTATAAAATTTAGCCCGGCGTTTCGTCTGATTGTAACCTCTGATCAAGTCAATATGAAGATATATAGTTAAACATTATAATGGAAAATAATTTTGTTGTATGTTATAACATGTGACATATTTAACCGTGAGAGATATAGTATCTAGTTCGGTCGCCTTGTATGTAGACTTTTAGCCTGTTTATTAGAAAATAACATTAGTCATGATATACCGTGGATGTTTTCTACAGGTCAAACCCGCAATAAGATGACGTGATGATAGTGATTACGAAGGTAAAAAACCAGTGGAAATCTTAAACCTTAATTACGCTTAATTAACCAAACCATGATGATAATAGGAACAGTTCACCTTTCGGAAAAACTATAACTATGATACCACCGGGAATCGAAACTGATACATCTAGATAAATAGTTAAGAGGCCGGTCGCTAATGAATTATATCCACATTTAGCACGATTCAAATCCATTCTTTCAATGATACTGACCACCTTCAATATAGTCTAACAAAATGCCAAATTCTTATGAAAATATTAAGTCACCTGTATAAAAAAATCATTCTATTTAAATACAAATGATGATAATCAATATGTGTTAATAATGTACTATTTTATAACGATGCTCCCTCCACGCAAATTGATGTACATTTCCCTCAAGTCTACCTTTCTCATAACTACCCTACCCTATCAGGGTACTTAAATATGGATAGAATGGATGGTTAGTAATAAGTGGTGCCGTATTTTTATGCAGGCCTATTTAACGTTGTTAATTAAATTCAATAAGAACTAAAACTTTTTTTCATAGTTGAAACAATTTTAATTTTTTTTCTACCACGTATTACTTACCCGTCTGCGCTGTACGCATTTAATTATTCTAAGTAGTAAATGGATGGCGAAGGTATAACGATACCAGAATTTATGTGGAGTGAGGGACCGGAACCATAGAGTAAATTCACCATCAGTATACCCAGATGGGGTTCAAGACCCATAGAGTAAATTCACCCCCTCAGTATACCCAGATGGGGTTCAAGACCCATAGAGTAAATTCACCCCCTCAGTATACCCAGATGGGGTTCAAGACCCAACCTATTTGTTACACTAAAGACAGTGCTATAGGAGCCTGAAATCTATTCTGCGTGCCCATCAGTTTGGGTATAGGTATTCTGTAAAGGACAAATGTAATTCAATTATTATCAAGATGTCTATAAAAGATTTATGTTTATATTATATGATTTAAAAATCTCATCTTAACACCCATTTACATTGAGAAAGCTCCCTTCCCCACTGATGTAAATGTAGCTTTTATACGGTTAAGAATACGGAAGGTAACATTTAAATGGGGTTTAATATTAATCGTTTTTTCAAATTTAGATGCCAATTGGCTTCTTAAGAAAATGCGGATTGAGCTATATATGTTATTTAAACAGTGATGATATTTAACCAACTACATATTTGGTTGAGATTGTCAGGTCACACATAGACCGGGTTGAAAGTCTGGATATCTCATTTGGGCAGATCAGTTGACATGAACATTTGTAAGACAAGGCTAAATTCCCTCTCCAAATGTCATTTTGATTAATGCAATCACTCCAATAAAATGTCTTATAAAACCACGCGCTAGTTTCAATAGATTACATCTATTATATGTACCAATTTTCCAAATTAATATAAAGTTTTTTTTATGTATAAAAGAGTATCACTTAACTAATACGTACTAAAACTATATAGGCCTACTAGCCATAAAGTTACGACTAAAATATTTACTAAAGTTTGTACGAAAAAAAAATATTCAAATTTTATCCTCATCACTTTCTGGTCCATTGCAGATATTTCTGTTTATCGCCGCTCAATGCTAGATACCTTCTCCCTGTAAAATTTTTCTTCCTTCTCAGCATATCAAAACAATCCTATTCACATAAAACCATTTCGTATGAATCTAGAACGAAGAGGCACCAAGAGCACCATAGAATCGCCCGTCGGGTGAGGACACTTCTTGTGTGCCGTTGAAATTAGGAGGTGGGCGTTTCATTTCTTGGGGAAGCAAGTAGCAATCTTTAGGATGTTTATTGTTATCTACGGGGGAAGCGTGATCATTATAATCATCGGCGGGATAGTAAATATTAGGTTTCCTTTGACAGTAATAATTATGAGCATTAGATTTAATATCGTAATCGTTATCAGATCCAACATAGTTGGGTGAATCGAGATCTTCACTTGCGAACGGTTGGTTGGGTTCATCGTCTGAGTAAATGGGGTATGTTCTGTAATAGCTGTTGTAAGGTTGTGGGGGATAATCTTCATATGAATCAGATTGATAAGGAAAGCCATACGGACTATAAGAGGGCCATTCATATAAAGGCATAGCTTGAGGTTTGTAAACGGAATAGGGCTTATAGCTCGGTCTTCTCATGTAATAACGGGGGTAAGAAGCCTTGTTACTTTGGTACCAGGACGAAGACCTGCGGGGCAGGTAACTGACCTGATTCTGGTAGTAACAGGCCTGCTTGTGAAGGAGGGGCGTTGGCCTGTAATAATACAAAACCGAAGGATAGGTTTCCGTGTCTTTCTGGTGGTCACCTGTTTCTTTAGAGTGTCCTTTTTTATGTTTATGTTCGGAATCAGATTTGGAACATTTGGTGTGGCCGTCTTCTTTAGATGAGGATTCACATGCTAGTCCACTTGAGGTGATGGCCGTCAAGAGGAGAAAGCAGGGTAATAACGCCTGAAAATTAGAAATTAGCCTTTTAGAAAAAAATAAGCAATTATCTTACTGGTTGTTCTCTATGTGTGTGAAAAGTGGTCTCTTACCTTACGTGAAGAAATAAAAAAATTAAATAACTAGGGTTTTCAAAAACTAGGTGCTTAGAAATATATTTTGTCAAAAAAAAAAAAGGTAAGGCTACTGGGGAGTAGAGGAGGTTACATAATTGTGAGTTACATACCCTGTACTCATTATAAGACATTGGTAGTATAATAAAGTTTTAATAATATTTTAATAATACTAGCATGTCTGGACTACTTCAATCTGTAGCTTGGTTTGAGGAAAGATTGGCCCGTACTAATGTACCATTGCCCATGGGACGCTCGAATATACTGATCGTACATCTCTTCCGAAGAGGCTCTTTCCATGTCCTGATGAGATGAGGGAATAACGATAGTGAATATAACGGGGTGGAAGAAGAATAAAATCTTGACCTAACGTTTGCCTAACTAACCAAACACTGGTGACCATGGGAATTATTCTCCTTTCGATTAAAATACCCTGGTACCAGATGGGGATTCGAACCCAGGACCTCTAAGTCAGTATCCAGGGGCTCTAACCACTATGCTACGAGGACCGTTACTTGACGTGTAGGCCCACATGATTGTAAATTGTTTTAGAAAGTTTTTAATTGTTAATAAGGGTTCCTTATTTATTTAATTTGACAGTTTATTTAATATTTATCTCTGCTTATATTTCTTTATGGTACAGTAAAATGTGACTGGCGCTCCTGATGACACGTATTAAATAAATAACTTTTTTTATCACCATGACCTACTTTTTGTTCAGGTTACACTCTTATATATTAATTACGATAATGATGTAGGGATGAGGAAGGTTTAGTTTAAAGAGAGTGCACCAGCATTTGCAAGAAGGGGAGAGTGGAAAATAATTTAGAAAAAAAACACTCTTGGTATATCCAACCGGGGCTCAGACCTCAATTTACCTGTCATCAGCGGTATAGTATATTGTGAGAGTTATGCCTTAAACCATGCGGCCACCGAAGCAGATAAAGCAACTTTTACAAATATTTATTTTATATCAGAATATAACTTATAGCTTGTACGAAAATATATTAGTAATCAACTTTTTTTTGGAACAAACTGTGATCGAAAAAGAGTTATCATAATTTTAGTCAAAAAAAAAACTTGCTATCAAACTAATGCCTTCAAAGAAATTCAGTGCTTACCGCTACTAGTGGCCTTTTCACTAAAATAGTTGCTTACTCTTGTAAGTGACCACGTTATTATTCTTAGTGCTTACCCCAACTAGTGGCCGTTTCATTACCTAAGTGCTTACTCTAATTAGTGATTAGGTCATCAAATAAATAAGTGCTTAAGAACTAATAGCCAGAACTAATATTTATGCTTATTAGTGGGAATTACTCCATCTAGATATCATATTCTGAAAATTGAAAAATTACACCTGGACACGGGAATCGAACCCGGGACCTCTGGCTTACTACGCCAATGCTCTAACCACTGAGCTAGATGGAGTAATTCCCACTAATAAGCATAAATATTAGCTCTGGCTATTAATTCTTAATATGTGCGATCCCATACAATTTAATAATTGTGCAAATGGCAGCATAACAGCCAACTACCGAGTCGCAGATGGCTGTGTTATCCGATGGCTCGTGATATTAATATAATCACATACTTGTAGCCGATGATTTCCGCACGTCCATCATAGACTCTGCCTTAAAATATGAGTGAAGAATGACCCTGGGCACGGAACGAATCCTGGATAGCTCAGTGGTTAGAGCATTGGCGTACTAAGCCAGAGGTCCCGGGTTCGATTCCCGTGTCCAGGTGTCATTTTTCAATTTTCAGAATAAAATAATTGCTTATCACGACTAGTATCCGCGTCTCTAAGCTAAGTGCTTGCTCTAAATAGTGTTCACGTAATAAAATAAACCAAGTGCTTACACTTACTAATATCCACGTCATCAAATAAATTGATTACATTGACTGAAGCTCAAATTCTTAACGAAACGAAGTGCATACCGTTTATTGTGACTACGTGCCTACCCCAATTAGTGATGTCATCCAATTAACTAAGTGTTTATGCCAAGTATTAATAACGTCATTATAAAACCAAGTGATACCCAGACTGCGTCGTCAAAGAAACTAAACACTTACCCTACCCAATGATTGCGCTAACAACTAAACTAAATGCTTACCCCATTTAGCATCATCATCAAATAAATTAAGAGCTAGCCCAGACTAGTAACTACCTAGTTAAATAAACTAAATGCTTACCCCGACTATTTAGTGCGTTATCAAATAAACTAATTGCTTACCTCAACCAGTGACATCATCAAGTAAACTAAGTGCTTACCCCGACTAGTGACATCATCAAATAAACTAAGTGCTTACCCCGACCAGTGACATCATCAAGTAAACTAAGTGCTTACCCCGACCAGTGACATCATCAAGTAAACTAAGTGCTTACCCCGACTAGTGACAGCATCAAGTAAACTAAGTGCTTACCCCGACTAGTGACAGCATCAAGTAAACTAAGTGCTTACCCCGACTAGTGACATCATCAAGTAAACTAAGTGCTTACCCCGACTAGTGACATCATCAAGTAAACTAAGTGCTTACCCCGACTAGTGACATCATCAAGTAAACTAAGTGCTTACCCCGACTAGTGACAGCATCAAGTAAACTAAGTGCTTACCCCGACTAGTGACATCATCAAGTAAACTAAGTGCTTACTCCGACTAGTGACAGCATCAAGTAAACTAAGTGCTTACCCCGACTAGTGGTTGTTTCATCTTGTTGAATTGTCTTGCTCTCCCGACGATTGTTTGTGCTCATACTTGGAGTAGGAGACCTTTTATACTCTAATGCGTGCTCCCCGACAAAAGCGCGGCACAGCTGTTGCGCAAACTCAGAGAGATAGCAACCAAGATCCAAGATTGCCAACTTGGGAATCAAACAATAATTATCAAATAAGTGTAACATTAAAATGCATTAAGGGTTTGGTAAAATAAAAACTTGCCTTTATTTTCTCCTTATCGATTACGTCCAACAACCTATTAAAAAAAAACAATGTATTTTTTTTCCACACAGTATTTTTTTCACAATATAAAAAAACTAATCTTTATTTTTAGTACCACGTCTTACTAACCCGCTAACCAATTTTATCCAAATAAATTAAGGTGAATTTTAGTGTGATTGTTTTAAAAGTAGCTAATTAAATTTAGGATAATATACATTACATCTTACATCCTAAATGATTAAAAATTGATTTTTAAGAATGTTAACCATATACGCATATGTACTAGAGATGCTAATGGGGTATCCCAATCTACCTCCACTTAAATGTGGATAGTCTATTCTCGATTATAATTTCCTAATCCCAAACCAACTGGCACAAATTTGTTTTTCAGTCGGTTTCACGACCCGTTAAATGTATACACATATTATATATTAATTACCAGGGCCTGGATTTTGATGACGTGTCTTTTTTTTAAAATTCTGTCTGTACATCACAGTCAATGATATTGGGAACATAAATTAGGCCTATGTTCATGATCCCCCGGTTGTTTAAACGTTTCATTTAGGTAATTTTTGAAAATTTTGGTTTCTTACATAATATTTTCTTGGTTAGCATAATCTCTTAGGCATTTTTAAAAAACAATTTTAGGACTTATTTTTGAATAAGTATATTCTTTGTGCTATCGTCATTGTATAAATACAGAAATACTCAAAGATAATTTTATCAACAGACAGTTTGTCGGAATGAGATTAATATTTACACAATAAACCTTGTACCCTTTTTATTTTAATGGTTGTATGGAGGGACTACAATTAAGCTGGAAAGGGTTTCTCTGGAAGGGTAGTTCATCCAGAGTGGTGGTAACTGACAGCTTGGAAAACTTACCAGATATACTCTCATTTATCTAACATTATATTGAAAAACAAACTTATGAAAATAATCTTTAGGGTAGTTATTTTTGTGGAAGCGTCGTTTTTAATTCACTTAAAAATGTTTTACAAACGTGAGCTTCTATAAGGTTCCTACCTTCTATTTGTATTTATAAAGATGGCTAACTCAACAAAATGAACGAGGCTGTTGTCATTTGTTTCTGTTCATGTGCAAGTGTTTACAAAATAAAGATGTTTTAATTTGAAATTCATATTTTTTCTCTAAGTTAAAAGAAAAAAAGTGTTTATTTTAATATTTATAGTGGCCAGCTATAAGAAGAAACAAATGTGAATATAAAACTTTCTCATTTGTTATTACGTTTACTATAATATATTTTTTTTGCCACAGTTACGAAAAAAAAAATGTCTTTACTAATAATTTTTGTTTTTTTAATTTAATAATAATAATAATAATAATATTTAGTACCGCGGGTTATACGCTTAAGTACTAATTACGCTAATGGATTAGGAATTGGGAAGGTTGAATTTAGAGGAAGTGAACTCGAATTTGCGTGGAGTGAGAGTGGAAAACCATTTAGGAAAAACCACCCCCAGTTCACCCAACCGAGATTCGAACCTCGATCTCCTCGTCCTCGGCGGTCGAGCTCAACACGACTAGCACGTTAGCCAACTACGCCACCGAGGCTTTTTTTTTAATTAGTTACGATAAAGCCAAACATAAAGTTATCTTTAAGGAAGTATTATTAGAGATGTTTGATAACAACTTTGATTGACAATATAGTATTACTAATAAAATAACAATTATTTCTATATAGGTTAACATTGTCAATCTAGGTGATCTAGACATAAAGTTTTCACGTCAGGATCCAATATTCATGAGTTCAAACCCAGCCGAGGTCAACGGACTATTCACTAATGGTAAAAAAATCCGTAGTACAACCTCCTTCTAGTTGAAAGCCATCAGTTTCATGTCGATTCTGGCATGTAAAATAACCTTAGAAGTTAAGTGAAAATACCTTTCCGACAAAATTGGTAGGCCCTTTCAAGCTCGATCATAGAAATTTAGTGTGTAAAGCAACGGGGAACTACTACACTTTCTGATCGCCCCTAGTACATGAGATGTATACCAGATGGTGCTGGCAACACTAACCAGCTAAAGAGCTAAGTGCGTGCCCAGCTCCAGCTCACATAAAACCAACATTCGGGTTGTTGACTTAGAAAAAGTTAGTTAACATTAGCGACTTACAACCAATGTCTGCAATAAAGAGTATTTTGCTGGCTGTCATCCACCCCCTCTCGTTCGCTAGTTGTATTATTTCTGGAGCAGATAACATGTAAATAAATGTTCTATTTATAAGAACATGGTAATAAAGGCTTTTCATAGAATATTTGTATTTCATAGTTTCCTTTGTAAAGTGCGCGTTTGTGTTAGCCATGTGCATTCACTACGGAAGTGTTTTTTCAATTATTATATTTTTTGTAAATTTTTAAGTTAATTTGAGATTCTTTAAGTAAATTTAAAGGTCGCTACAAAATATTTCTTTGTGACGTATGGAGTGAGAGTGAGAAACCATTTAGGAAAAAAAACCTCAGTAGACCACCCAACTGAGATTAGAACCCTAGTCTCCCCATCATTCAGTCTAATACGGGAGTGACGCCTTAGACCATTCATCCACTGAAGTGGGCTTAAACACCTTTTATAATATTTACAAAAGTGAAAGCTTCAGGTCACATTACAGTTTTAGTATATTTGTAATTTTAATATAGGGTTATTCTTACCAGAATTCTACTATATATACTATTTTCTTAGCACCGATTATTACTACCCGCTCTGGCTATACGTTTATGTACTAACTAAGCTAATGGTTTTAAAGATGATGAATGTTATAATTATATTTCTAGGAAGTTTACCTGCATTTGCGTGGAGGGAGAGTGGAAAAACCACCCTCAATGTATCCGACCAAGATTTAAACCTTGATCTCTCCGTCATCGTCTACTAGAGTTAATCATACGCCTAGAGTCTATACTGACCTCCCCACGAGATGCTATCTATCGATGTACGTGACTTTCAAAGATAAGTCCAGGCCCAATCAATCGATAGAAACCAATAATTCAAAGACGAATAATATTGGTTTTTTATTTTATCACGTTCTAGTTCTCATTTCATCATACTCCCGCTCACCTGGTGGGGTATGTAGGTAGGGCAATGACTCACGCGGTAGAGTCAGGAGACATGACGGGCCTTTATTTGAGTTGTTTACCATCAAGACGTGAATAAATCGTAAACTTAGTCAACACAATTGAATCACAGGCACAGTGAAACGTTAGTCTAAAAACAAAACAATCGTACAGTCGTATATACTGTACTTTCCCATAGTCTATTAGAGTTTGAACCAGAATTTTCCAAAATCGACTGTCAGTAAACCACCCCTAATATTTTTTTATAATTTTTTTCTAGAAAAACAAACACATACAAATATAAAGTACAATCCATATACTCATTTTGAATATTTTGAATACAATCATAAAACCTATTTTTCAATAGTTTCAGATTTTCAAAAATTATAAATAAAAAATCACCCTTAAATTAATGTTTCTCCTAAAACATGTATTGTGTTCTGTGTATCATTTAAGACATTTCCCAGCCCAAACATAGATTTCTAACCAAATTGTTAGAGTCACTTTCGAGATACTTTACATTTTCAAAACATAACCATCAGTAAATTACGCTTAGCTTTAGAATTATAATCATAATCACGATCTAGCCTCTAAATGTTAAATTTGAACGCAATCCCTAAAATTATGTCAGGTGTAGCCCTAGGCACAGAAAATATTGTACAACCCAATTTTTTGATTTGGTTTCACATAATACGTCAAGATACATCATAATCTAGAGGTAGAAAATGTTAACAATTAAAATACATTCTCTATATTATAGATGAAAAAAAATAAAATACTAGGACAAAGTAGTTGGTTAGAATTAATATTTTTTCACACCTCTTCTTACGACCTGTTAGGGATGTCCTCATTTTTACACTAAGGGTTTAAGGAAGAGTATGGTATAGTTCAGAATAAATGTACCTCCATTTAAGTAGAGGGAAGGTGGAAAATCACTTTTAGAATATCCCAGTACACATCCCCATCAATGGCAAACCAGAATAAAAAAGAATGATGCCTTAGCCCGTGTGCTCACAGATACGGGTAATGTTATATTGAAGCTACTTAATTTTATTAATATATTATTAAAATGCTGCCTGTAGGGGAGACTGGGGCTGGTCGTTAAAAATTATTTTATTATTATTATCTATAAATATCAGGTGTTAAAAAAACCTAATTGTGTAATTGGTAGTCAAATAAAATTAATATAATTTTATGTTGTAGCAATGTACCCCGTGAAGGGGTAAGTTGTTACAGTGAGGGGGTAATTTGCTACATTGGCTTACAACATGTATTTCAAGTAACTTTTTAAAACTAAAAAGAATAGCTAAAACAATTTATAATAGTAATATGAAGTTAATTACAAAAATATACTTTTTCACCACGTTTCAATTTCCGTTCAAGCTAAGCCCATTACAATACAAAAATGAGCAGTGATGAGGAAGGTAGGACTTCATAGGAAAGGTACTCACATTTGCGTGAAGGAAGAGAGGAGAATCATCTAGGAAAAAACACAACTTTGGTGTGGTGTGGCATGAACAGAGTTTGAAAGCAATCATATATTAAATTGTATTTTTTTATTCATATTTTTATTTTTTCTCTCTATCAAATTTTAGTTTTCTTTTCTTCTCTTCTTCACTAACTAAACATTATATTATTTCTGATGTCAGCCAGAATATCTGAACGAAGCGCTTTGCAACGTTAGGTTTTCTGGACTTACAGTATATTATTATATGGACTTATCCCACTTATAGAACCAATAAGAGATTGGGACTAAACAGATAAATATTTAAATTAATTAAATAATCTTGGGATGAGAATTTTTTTTTACCATTATGACACTTTCTCTTTAAATAAGAAGTTTAAAAATTAACAATATATTCTTTACTTTAATTTATTTCATAATTCAAGTAATAGGCTAATGCAATACACTTTTAATTGGATAAATTAAATATACTTTCCAAATTAATGAGAGATAAATAATTTAAAAAATTTTAAGAACTACACTTTATATTTCTCACCCCATGTTTAGAATAATTCCTTAACAAACAAAAAAAAGACGTTTCCTTCCTGAGCTTGACAGACAGCGCTGTACATTTTCTTTTTAAGGAAGTTCGAAGGTGATTAAGGTCATGCGCAAAAAAAACTGTCTTTTTAAGAAATAAAAAAGTTAGAATACAAGAAGTTATAGACAAATTAAGATCCAAAATTTTTGAATTTTAAATTAGGAAAGTTATAGACCTACGTGTGTCACCATTTGTATATTATTGCTTAGAGATGAAAAATTAGTGAACGTTCTAAGTATCATTTCTCTCTCTTATTCTAAAATTGTTTTGGATTTGAATGTTACGGTAATTGTAGCCACCATTCAAGTACATATTTTTCAATACTCAAGGAATACTAGAGTTAAATTATGTAAGACAGATTTATTAAAGTTTGTGTTTTGTTGCATTAAATAACGTTATATAAAGTTAAATAAACTTAACTAGATTTAAGTTAGGTGAAGTATGTTTTTTTTATACGGTCAGGTTTGAATAATATGTTCCACACAAAGAGTCGGTTTATTTATGAATATTATCTGCATCGGTGGGCACGCGGACTAAATGTAACATTTTTCTAGTCTGGTTTAGCAGTGACGGAGAAGTCGGAGTCATAAATTGTTGCTCACTTACTAAATAGTTTTAAACTCTCCCTACACGCACAAAGTGGGTTTTATTTACTTTCATCAACCTCGGTGGTTTGGAGGTAAAGTGCTCACCTCATGACCTGTTGTTCGTAGGTTCAAACCCAGATGGGGTCGATGGAGTTTTATTAAGTGATAAAAATCCGTAGCACAACTTCCTTCGGAGGGGAAATAAAGCCGTCAATCCCATATCGACTGTGGAATATAAAAGAACTCTGTAAAGTATGTGAAAATACTTTTCTCAGTAAAATTTGTAGGCTCTTTCACTCTTGCTCATAAAGATTCTTGTGGTCTGATATAATCAGTCAGTCCAGAAAGTGCTCGTTAAATACCTCTAATTAAAATACTCCAAATTCTACCTCCCTCATACCTTGTCGCACGTTATGCAAAACACAAATGCTATCTATGTAGGAGTTAGCTTAGCTCTGACATGGACATTCAGTATTCTATTCAACGAACTTGCCTGGTAATGAACACGTGCCCTTAAATGAAATACTATTGTGGCCAGGATGGAATCCAATATACACGGTAATCAAACTTGGTACCTATAACAAAGCCAACTCTGGTCAACCGATTGTCCACAAAGCTTTATGTCAACATCTCACACGACGATGTATGTGCACTTACTTCTGTTACTATTTAGCAAATATCAACAGTCCTTTCACTAAACAAACCAAGCACTTACTGAAGGGCGGGATTTAAGGGGTTTGTAAGGCCATACCTGTGAAATATTAACCAATAATAACCTGCTTTGGTGGCCGTATGGTATGGTATAAGCCGCTACTCTTGCAATAAACTATACTGCCAATGACGGGGAGATTGAGGGTGCTTTTCCAAAACAATTTTCCGCTCTAACTTTACGCATATGCGGGTAAACTTCCTCTAAAGATATAACCTTCTTCATACCTAAAGCCATTGGCGTAATTAGTAAATAAATGTATAACCCGGACAGAAATTAAGACGCGGTAATAAGACAAACGGTAACCTGGTGGTCTAGGGGTAAGGTGTCAGACTTCTGTGCTGGAGGTCCGGGGTTCAATCCTCGGTCCCGGCACAGATTCATCTGATTACCAAACCCTTCCTTCACCTCTGACAAGACGTGTATCAATCACAACTTGTGAATGTGTGGAATGCCAGGCCTCCACCGATCTCACAATCACCCTACCATTACACATTAGCGTAAGTGCGTACAACCCGAACGGGTAGTAAGACGCGGTGCCAATAATAATAATATTAATAATAATAATAATAATAATAATAATAATAATAATAATAATAATAATAATAATAAGACAAACTAATAATAAATTTAACTAAAATTAAAATCAACCTTTTTGAGATATTAAATGAAAATAAAATATGCTACAGCTATGACGTAAATCAAAATCATCTGAATTATAATCACGTATCCTTAATGTTTTTATTATAAGTAAGTTTGAAATAGGCAGTGTACCAACATTTTCGTGGAGAGAGAGTGAAAAACCATTATCAGTATGACCGACCATGATTCGAACCCTTATCTCTCCGTTATAGTCAATATAATCTATTGTGAGAGTGACTCCTTAGACCAAACTGCCACTGAAGTGGGTAGTTAGAAAGTAGTGAGAGGTGTTATAAAAAATATTCAAATAATACTACACTATAATATAAACCCTATGTTAATTAAAAACACCGAAACACTAATGTGGATGCTTACGTCATCATTTTCTAGTTTAATAAAAAAAACTTTTAATCAAGAGAATGGAACAAAATTACTAGAGATATTTCACGGTAGTTTATTAAAAATATATACAATCTACTGCATATAAAATAAACTTGATCAAAGTCAAAATCAAAGATAAACCAACTGATTGGAGAGAAGTCACGATTCAGACAAGCATGTGGCTACTCTCCTCTTCTCTTAACATTCTACCATATAAATAAACACCATATGTAAAGAAAAGAATACCCACAGAAGAAGGGTTGCAACGGGCGTGGTTAAGTTCCTCCGCGAGACATAATCCCCTAGCAGAGCTCCTCCACTAGGGGGTGGAG
This sequence comes from Timema genevievae, assembly GCA_902155825.1. Taxonomy (NCBI): domain Eukaryota; kingdom Metazoa; phylum Arthropoda; class Insecta; order Phasmatodea; family Timematidae; genus Timema; species Timema genevievae. The sequence continues at coordinate 97,261 of CABFWO010002893.1, forward strand.
GGTGGGTTCCTCCACGCTAACTCAAGGAAGGGATTATAATTAGTTCTAGTACAAATCTAACTTTAAAAAAGCCTTTCCATAGTTTATATATAGATTATAATAATGATTACTAACCAATCCAAGCTAACTTCCATATGTTAATGAATACTTGGTTCATAATAGGAAGATAGTTTCAAAAAAAGTCTTAAAAATCGTTATGACACAAACCTACTTTCCATTATTTATATGTATAATTATGAATCTAATCCAACCTAACTTAATCTTACCTTTCATATATTAATGAATGTTGTTCTTATTGAATTTTTAACTTTCTGTAAGTAGTTCCTTCTGTTCCTGTGGACTAGCATGCGAAAAAGGGGGGGGGGCGGTAGTTCTGTGCCCACTATCTTCATAAAACTGGTGGAACTAGGCTATTGCACTATTACTACTTATAGTCCCTTCCTTGAGGTGTCGCGGAGGAACTAGGCTATTGCACTCAGATTACTTATAGTCCTTTCCTTGAGGTGTCGCGGAGGAACTAGGCTATTGCTAACTGATTAAATTGATCCATGGAGGACCTCGACACCTAATGTTGTAAATCTCCATACTAAGCTTATATATAAATTATTAACAATTTGAAACCATCATTGATAAAAAAAAAGTACTCCCAAATACACCTGGTCTTAGCATGACCTATTATCTGCTACAGGAACGAAGCAGAACGTAGACTTGCGCAGATAATATTAGATTTATGACAAGTGCGGAAATTTATACCAAATAAAAAATTAATAAAGGGCATTAAACAATCATATAGACTTTATTATATTGTGTATTATGGCTTCAAAAATAATTTTCAAAAATATGTTTTGGGTAAAACTCCACTTGAGTATGTTTTCCTCATAAAAACAAACACATAATCTTGTAGATCACAATAATCACTCTTTATAATTGTATAAATTTTAAACCAAATTGTTCAAATATATTATTTTTAATTTCAAATATAAACTATTTGTAAACTAGCCTAAAATTATTTATTTGTAAATAAACCTATTATTATTTATCATTAAAAACTTATCCCAGACTGAATTCAATCTTCAATGTCAGTGTTCAAAAAATTCAAATTTTCTACAATTCGGTGCAAGTAAACTACCCTCAAATTAATTTATTTTAGATAAATAAAGATACATTGTTTTTGTTAATGTAAAACAATCCCCCGATACAAATGTTGAACTAAATCGTTAGAGCCATATTTAAAAAAACAATTTTACAAATATCAGTCATTATTAAACTACTATTAAATGATTTATTTAAAAAAAGAAATTTATATAACTATTTATAGTACAATAATCTTAGCAGATAACTACTTTGAGCAAGTTATCTAAAGCTGTATTTTTAAATATTAAATTTAAAAAAAATCATCTATAAACTACCCATAGACGAATTTCCCCCTAATAAACAAGTATAAATCTTTATTTGTCATGTTTTCAGCTACACATTCTAAGCAAAATTGTTATAGCTATATTCAAAAAACATGAATTTTCAAAAAATATTTATCAGTAAATGACACTTTATTGAATGTTTACTCAAAGCTAAGTGTACAGGGCTATTTTTCATGCCAAATACTCTCAGAATATCCATTTGAAACCAAATTGTTTTTTTGAAATATTTCCAGTTTTTGAAAAATCAGTCATCAGTAAACTACCCACATATGATATTTCAGCCCAAAAACCCTAATACATTATTATTTGTCATACCATACAATCTCCAGATATACATTTTGAATAAAATCGTTAGGGCTATTTCCGAAATATTTAGAAATGTCAGAAATTTCCACTCAGTAAACTACTCTTCAACGAATTTTTTACTAAAAAACAAATATACATTGCCATTTTCCAGGTACAAATTCTAAATATTCATTTTAAACAAAATCGTTAGAGCCATTTTCGAAAATTTTTGAGATCAAAGAATTTCTCATCAATAATCTACCCTTAATTGAACGGCTAGGATTAAAAAAACTGTTTCTGATATAGCCCTATAAAATGTAAATATCAAGTTTGAACAAAATCCATCCGACCGTTTTGGATCAGTGGCCAGAGATAGACCGACATGGGGACATACAGAATGGTAAAATCAAATTTTCAAATAAAACATAGAAGTTCGTTATAATCTCGAAATCGATTTTTTTTTCACGATTACAGTACTTTCTCTTGATAACATAAAGTAAAGTGAAGGATGACTATAAGGAATAATTTAAATAGAGCCAATAATGAATTTCATACACCAATATCAATACAAATAGAAGAAACACAAGATTATGATGCACTACTAGGTGTTGAAAATAATTAACACACGCAGAAATTGCCGTAGTTATCAACAATGTTTAGTGATTTATTAATATGGAGATCTACTAACTTTCTCTTTCACATGATACCACATTACCCAGTTGTTTTATGACAATTTTGAAAATAAATCAGGACAGATCGATCAGTCTTACCCCTATTTTCAAGCCACTAGTACATACTACACATTTATTAATTTTATTAAAATTGATTAGTATTAAAATTTCTTAGAAATAGCTATCTTTTTCATGACATTTTTACCGATGTATTATTTTATATTTTGACAACATATCTTTCAGTCTTTAGGTCGCAAATGAATGGGACTGCAACTATCGTTGTGGGGTATATTTAGTGAGCTAATTGTCAGAGTTGGTCAAGTCCAAAACCAGACTTTCTACTTTTTATTTTCTATTCTGCATTTTACTATTCATAAGGGCTATCTACATTTAACTACACTTATTTGGTAGGTATGAGTAAGATAGAATATGAGTAAGTTTATTCGTATTTGCGTAGAGGGGGATTGAGAATAATTTTATGAAAAACATCCTATCTCCGAAATACCCAACATCAGAAAACAAGACTTAGTGAGTTGTAAGTTACATTCCTAATTCCCACCCCATTAGTGAAAATATAATAATAGTCTGGACAGGTATTAAGACTAGGTGCAAATAAAAAAACTATATTTGAATTGTGTTTTTCCACAAGTGGATGACACCTCAGTTCGATTGCTTTTCTGTATTTTATTTATCGATGTTCAGAGTCCACAAATATTACTCGAGGTTTCTTTAAGAAACCTCTTTTTTTTTCAACCCCAACTCATTTTTTCTTGAAGATAATTTAATGTTCTTCGAAGTATTTTCAGAAAAGATGGCGTCTTAGAGTGAAATATAAGACGCCAGTAATTGAAGGAAGCAACCTAAGAACTTTTTTTTCTGTTTTAATCTCGGGTTCAGTGAAAAAAACACAAATAGACTGTTGAATGTTATTTTTACCCTAATATTATTTTACATGTACTAAATAGTTTAAAGCCACGCATCAAATTACAACTCTTTAATTGATTAAGCGTGTGGATTTTATCGAAGGGTTAAAATGTTTGTAAAATTAGCTGTCCTCAAATATTATGTTAATGAAGAGAAACTTTATTGTATAGTTGGAAATATATTACAAGGCTTATGATAAAATATTCCAAAGAAGAATTTTGTTTTACCACTGGGAGGAGGGGGGGATAAATCACAGACCAATGTACCCTTCATCTAACCCGAAATGTAGTAAGCTTACCTTGCATGGTTCCACTATGATATAACGTATAAGTTAGGGCCATAATATAATATATCAGGGTAAGCGGAGTGTAGGCTACGTTTACTTGGAAAGTTAGAAGTTTTACCTCAACTGATCTCACTTTGGATATATCTTAAAATGGAAATGTAGGAGACACGAGGAAAGACCTGTGTTTTTGAAGTTTTTAAAGCAAAACTTATTTTTGGCCAATATAAATAAAGGATCACTTCAGTATAAACATAGACTTTAGTTTTCTTCACATGGTGAAATCAACAGTTGATAAATATCTGTCATAATCATAGTGGCATCAGATGACAAACTTTTTAAATAAACAATATTTTATTTAACCCTAAAACTAAGAGTACTTTAATAAAAAGCAAAAAGATAAAAAAAATTTTTTTTTCAAAATCGGCTCTAATGATTTTGATTAAAATTAATATCTAGTCGTTGGTTAAGATCCTAAATAGAATGGCTATTTTAATTTTCCCATTAATATGAATTTAGGGTACTTTACAAAAGCGGAAATTTCCGTATCTCCGTAACTATTTGAGATAATAGATAACTTGGCATTACAAAATTTTAGTACAATTAAAAATAAAAACTTTCATTCAAAATATATCTTTATAAAACCAATAGTTTCTTAAATATTGTCATATATATTATTTCAATTTTGTGAGATTTAGTTGTACAGAGATACTACTGAAGTTTTGACGAAATAATTCTCTAATGGTTTAGAGTAAGTTATTAAGCAAGTCTCTAAAAAGTTTTTTTTCTTTAACCTGTTAGGGGAAGTGTTTGTACAGCAATAATCTATCTCCATCATTTTAGATTCAATATTCAATATTTAACTATTTTGTTGGTCAAAATTTATAAACGAGGAATTTAATAGCATTGTGAGGACCTGAAGATGTGCAACCCCTAATAAAATGTCAAAAAACTTTAAATGGAAGTCAAAATTTTAACACTAAGTATTGACCCTTGTGGACCAACATTAATCTTTTTTATTGGTCCAAATATACAAGTGAGGACTTTAATTTTTTTTAAATAAAATTGTAAAATTTAAAACGGGGAGTCAAAAAATGTTTTACGTAAGTATAGCACAATTTGTGCTTGAACTTTTTAGTGTATATTATTTCGTTTCACATTTATTAAGAGTTTTGAGTAAATATCTCTATTTTTAGACAATTATGCGAGCAAGTCCGTGCGGAGTTCCGCATCATATATTTATTACCTCATCTTACGACCTGTTTAGGTTATACGCATTTGAGTGCCATAGCCTTTTAAAATAAAGAAATTCAACTGCATTGCTAGTCACGTGGGTTAAGGGGTTAACCTTGTTTACAGGTAACTAGGAGGTTGGGGTTTGAATTCTAACCAAGTCTACTGAGAGTTTAAATGTTTTTTCGACACTTCCTACATGCAAATTATGGTAAATTTTCTATAAATTCAAATAAACTCATTAACAGGCTTGGTTTTTAATGTTACATTTAAAAAACAAATATCAGACATTTGTATCCTTATGTTTTTTATTTATTTCATTTATTTGATTTATTTAACGTGCACTTTCGTACCAAATGACTATATTAGCCCACGACTTATTAATTCACTTAAATTTAGAACAGACACAATATAAATCCTCCAGACGTTAATTTATTACTGTTAAAGTGTAAACCCACATTTCACTAATAGTAAATTGTTCTGCCATGCGGTTAATCAAACCCGAGACCCTTAACTCAGTCAACAGACACGCTACCGACAGAACTAAGGTATCGGACTATATTATTTTATGAATCTAGATGCTGGCTTGCTACAGTTGTGTGGACTATTTACCGGCACTTTAATCATTTAATATTTTTTTAAACTTGATGGTGTTAATATATTATTATTACCCGCCTCGGCGGCGTAGTTGGCTAACGCGCCAGTCGTCTTGAGCCAGACCACCGAGGACGGGTAGATCGAGGTTCGAATCTCGGTCGGGTGAACTGGGGTGGTTTTTCCTAAATGGTTTTTCACTATCCCTCCACGCAAATGCGGGTTCACTTCCTCTAAATTAAACCTTCTCAATTCCTAATCCATTAGTGTAATTAATACTTAAGCGTATAACCCGAACGGGTAGTAAGACGTGGTGCTAAATAATAATAATTTATTATTATTGTTGTTATTATTATTACATGTATTTATGTTCAGTGGTGTGTCAATACACAAAAAGCATTCTTCAGATAAAGACAAATAAGACGAACCCTATTAGAAGATAAGCACGTTTAATTGTCTTCCCGGCGAGCGCTATCTCAACTAATGAAGTAACGAGTAATTTCTAAAGGATTGCTAGAATCTAAGAGACTCACGTAGTTGATGAAACTGAATGGTAAAACAGCCTCGTGTGAGTCATTCCGTCCTTTCTGACTTGGGCAATGTGTCAGTTTGAGGTGATATATTTAACGTAATCCCTCGAACAACAATACTATGTGTCAGTTGGTTAGCCCCAAGATCATGCACAAATACTCCTTTCGAGAGACTCGCCTACCGGATCGTTGCAGCTGTCCAGAAATCTTACTCTATTAAATACATGGTTTGTTATTTCAAAATACGGTTAAGGCCAAATTGGTGGTTTAAAAATAATCCTTAACCTGCTTCGGTGGCCCTATGATCTAGGGCATCACTTTTGTATTGGACTAGACCAAGGCCGTAGCCAGGGGGAGGTTTTGGGGGTTCAAACCCCCCCTGAAATTTTATGAACAAAATATATGTGGCTTTATTTATGGTTCAAAAAATATCAAAATTAAGATACAAGTACAATTTAGGGGGCTTTGTTGCCATAAAAAACACTTCAGATAGCTTCTAGAACTGTTTATCAT
>CABFWO010002894.1:0-11087 GCA_902155825.1 Timema genevievae
ATGTACATTATTCCGTTCAGAAATCTTACGAGTTTATAGAAAGAGAGAGAAAGTCTGTTCGGTGCGCCGTACCATTTATTTTATTTGAAAGTACTTTTTTCGATGTGTAAAATTAAATCAATCATTTTAATTATGGATTAAATAGCAAATCTATTGTATTTGTTAGTTATGGTTATAGCCACATCTAAATATCAAGTTCTTTTATATTGAAAAATGACACCTGGACAGTCCAAGCTAAAGGTCCCGGGCTCGATTCTCGTGTCCAGGTCTAATTTTTAAATTTAAAAGTATCATTTTAATGGTGGACAAAAGTCTAAATCTCATTTGCGGTTCTATGGACTAATATGTCAACTTTATATGGCCCATTTTACCAATAGTTGAAAGTTTTGGGTTTCAATCTTGGTCACATTATGTACTAAGGGTGGTTTTTCCTAGATGGTTTTTAACTCTTTATACACGCAAATTAAACGTAAACTATATATTTCTTATATCTACCGCACTAGTATGTGCAGATACCTCGAACGTGGTACCAAAAGGCAACAAATAAACATTTATTTACGCTCTTTACTTCTATTTTCAAGCTAGAAACATTGGATTTATATAATATTTATTCAACTTTATGTAGTATTTGGGTATTTTTAATGGTAATTTCTAATATTTTAAAATTAAATAATAATAATATTTATAAAATAAAAGATGCTTAGTTGATTCAAATTCATAATAGCTGCATTAATGAAAAAGGTTTTATCTCATACAAAAGGTTGTACTTCTTTTAAATGAGGTAATTATATTTTAGAACAATATTTTAAAAAAATGTTGAGTAAATATCATTAAATTTTATATAAAAAAATATTTTACTAAAGATAATAATAATTTTTTGTTGATATAGTGACAAATCACAAATGGAAAAATAAAGCTATAGAATAACTCTTCTGAAAGTAGTTCCTTGCTGAATTGTCACCACTATTTCAACTTTTGAACAATTACACCCAAACCTGCTATACAAAACAAACAAAAAATACTATTTTTTTATTTAAACTGACAGCTCACAGCTTACAGCTGATGGCTTTGAAAAGCTACCAGACCAAATTATGTATCCCTACGCCGAACCATATGATCTGCAAAAAAACATGTGTTTAGCAGCTGTCACTTCTGACAGAAAGAATTTAGGTATATACCTAAATGTTGACTGTCAGAAGTCAGCTGTGAACTGTCAGTCAGCACCAAAGAAGCCATGAAACTACTGTAGCTAGCTGCAGATTTACATTTATGGTGTAGGGGTAAAGAAGGTAGAGTGTATCCACAATTGCGTGGAGGGAGAGTAGAACCTTTTTTTTTAACTGAGTAAACCAGGTAGGGATTTGAACCGTGATAGCTCTTTTTATAGACAAGGATAAACTGATGTATTTTTTTAAATTCTTTACTACTACTGGTATCTTAAAACTATCTGTCGAATTTATATTAAATATACTGTACATTTTTTAATTGATAGTTAATTTTAGATTGACAGCTTAGCCCAGAAGGTAGCACATCTACCTACTAAGTTATGGAGTCCCGGGTTTAATTCCCTGTAGAGCCGAGACCTTTATCATGAATAAAATAAAGATTCTCCCCTTTCAGAGTCATAAATTAATGGCCGGTGGGCTCAATGAGGTGTCTGTTCTAGATTTAAGTTAGTTTATAAATGGTGTTCAGAAAGTATACGTTAAATACTTCAGTATTACTTCAACAAATTAAAACAACTCCAAACATTTCACTAAATTTAAAAGGAAATAATTAATCACTGCACAATTTTAAGTGGTCAAGCACAAGACAGGGGTGACCCTGGTCAGTCCCAGGTGGTGTGGACGGATATATTTAAATACGACTAGGCTTGCAGTCAAATTAGTAAATATCTTGACGCTTAGCCTAAGGGTTCGACCAAACTGACAAGCGCGCGAGCGATTGCGTGGCCAAACTGTCAAGCGAGCACGTGATTAGCAGATAGCTATCGATAGCTGTTGACGAGAGGAGGCAAAGGTTCGAATCTTAGCTCAGTGAACTCAGGGTGGTTTTTGATAAGTTATTTATTTTGCTGTTTTCCCATCCTCTCTCCACGCTAATGGTGATTCTTATTTGTAAAGGCCTATTTTGATAATAATATTGCAGTATTTTAACATATCAGTTTTACATATATATTATATATATATATAGGTATGGTTTATGATCTTACCAATAGAATTAGGCCGTTAGTAGCAAGGGTGCTAAACATATCGATAGTTATATATAAAAAAGTCAAATATCATGTCAAATTGAGAAGTTTTCCTAGCGCTCAATGGAGCAACATACAATAATTTGTCTAGCGCCTGTAAACTAGACTGTACCGGCTCAAGCGCGCGCTTGAAAAAGATAACCAATTCTATATTTCAAGCGCGCACGCTCGGTCACTCGCTCCAGTCTGGCCACCTTTCATTACAATCAATGTGTTATATTTTATTTTTTAGTCGCTCGCTCGCTCGCCCAGTCTGGCCGTTCCCATAGTGTGTAGTTTTATACGCACTGTCATATGTTAAGTTAGTATGTAAGTCGTGTATTGATTGTGTATAAAACTGTGTGTAAAGGTACACTCCAAGGGACCCGCATACAGGGGCAATGTTACGTAGTTGCTGACGTCCAGAAAGCTCATGTTATTTAAGAAGTGGTTCAGTTCAAAATATGGTTCACGCCAAATTGGATGGGGAAGGTACCAACATGTCCAACCACATAGGATTTAAAACCTCTTATTATCAGTATCATCCTGTGAAAATAAGATTTTAATGATAAAATTGGTTCATTTTTAACAATGTCTAGTGTGAAATGTTACAGTTGTGAGTTCAAAGTTAGTTATAAAGCTTTTTGTTATTAACACATTTAATAATAGGCTACATTTTTAGTCAATTTACACATTTTACATTGGAAAATCTAATAAAATACCAACTATGAATCTGGTTAAGCCACTACAGAAATTAATATAACACAAAAATAAGTCCTGAATTTTCAATTACTCCACTGAAGGGGGTGAGGGGAGAACAATATCTTACGAAATGTTCACTTCATCTGAGCAAATCTAGTGGCTAGAAATATATATCATGCTGATCGCGCAATTCGAACATAATTTAAAAAGTTGCTTATCAATTATCGAGAGGCCCAATTACCCATGTCAAATATTCAAGAACTTTTGATATTAATAACCTTAGAAAATTAAATTAAACGTATTTATTGAAACAATACATTATTTATTGGGACCAAATAATTTTTTTTTGGTCCTAAAACCCGTAAAAAAAATACGTATCTTAACTCATGCTCCCCAAAAACCCCAACTTAAGGAAGACAAGCGAGTCACGTAATTTAGAGTAGCTCTTGATTACTTCATTAAAGGTAATTACCCAGTGGCAGAGTTTTCAGGTCTAAAACATACCTGAACAATACCGTCCCTCCGTCCAAAGAAAAGGAACGAGTCTTCAATTAGACCTGATGAAGAGGCGAGCACAATACCGAACGGATCCGTTTTTAATTAATAGGCGTACAAAGATGGTAATTACTGGATCATGCTCGGTAGACAGCAGGACACGTTTCACGCACTGAAGAATGTGCGGAGCTTGTAATTATTCACTGCACGGCCTGAAACTGTATGAAAGGACCACCAACGAGATGTTTAAACAGTTTTCGTGACTCGAATATCTCAGCGCACGTATCGTCACTTAATAAATTGTGCAATGTGGGGCTTATCAGCCGGAAGCCATTAATACGAATAACCAATTATCTGTGTATGATGTGTGTCACGAATATAAAATATAGCTTTAAGATGTAAAAAAATAAACAACTAGGCCTACTGGATAATAAGAATCAAATAGCCGAAGCTATTATGTATGCTTTTTAATGAGGAATTCTTCATCTAGATATCATATTCTGAAAATTGAAAAATGACACCTGGACGCGGACCGGGTTCGATTCCCGTGTCCAGGTATCATTTTTCAATTTTCAGAGTATGATATCTACTGGATAATGCTTAGCAAATTTTTTTATAAATTATATTATATACTGCCACCGAAGCGGCTGAGTGTACTTAAAATTGTCAATACATACATAATATATACAATTTACAAAATATATTCATATGGACCCTATAATTTAAAAATATATATATATATTTGTGTCCATATATAATTTACAAAATATATATTTATATACAGTTTACAATATATACACACATTGTAATTTACTATATATATATATATATATAGTATCATATTGAAAAATTACCATATCAATGAAATCAATATTAATAAACCTTAAGTTGGGAGTGTAGGAAACGTGAATTAAGGTAACTTTTTTTGCAGTTTTTAAAGCAAAACTTTTTTTGCCAAAATAAATCGAATAACTATCCAGTATAAAAATAGAGTTTAATTTGCTTCACATGGTGATATCAACAGTTGTTGAGTATCTGCCATGAGCATAGCGGCATTAGATGATAAACTATTTAAATGGGGAGGTGACCTGGTGGTCTAGGGGTAAAGTGTCAGACTTCTGTACTGGGGGATAAGGAGGTCAGGAATCGAATACCGGTGCATATACTTAGGTTGATTTTCATAAATATATATATTTGTGTGTCTATTGGTGGGTGTGTAACTACCTTAACTTGCATGGAAGCGTGATAAATAATAGCCAAGGAGTTACCAGAGAACAACAGTATTTATTTTATTTGACATGTTGGAAATAAATTATACACAAATAAATGATATTACAAATGCGGCGGTACCGCCCAAGGCGAGCCAAGTCGAAGATTTGTAGTTAAATATAATATATAATAAAAACGACTAGAATTCAATAAACATAATTCAAATAGTATGCTTGTAAAGTTAAGTTTAAATTGAGAGACGACTATAACTACCATCAAGAATAGCGAACAACAAGTTACGACTCAAAGGTCTAAATATGAATTAAACTCTTTTTAAAATATTTAGTCACCTGGTGACAATCATTTGTACTATCATAATGTTGTTAGAGGAAAAGTAACTACTTCCAAATATAATAAATCCGCCGCCTAACGGCTAAGGTTTTTGAGACTGTACAATAATTAAAGTCCCAAAAGGACACAATGTCATTATCATTTACAAAGCGTCTTACACTCATGCGCTAATAATACGTACTATAACGTAATTGAAGTTAAGATACATAATGAATGCTATTCTTGAAGATATCTTACAATCCTAACAATGTTCAAATACATCAAGGTTTAATAGAACAGTATTAATTTGTATGTGCTCAAACCAATCTGGAGTTTAAAGAAATTAAGTAATAAGCCATAAATATAAGGAACCAAAGTGTTCCGCTTTCCCATAACAATCTAATGTAATTCAGAGCTCCCAACGATACAAAGCGCTACGCCAATAGTTTAAGAGCTTCCATCTAAAGTTCCCCTAGTAGAAAAAATACTAATAGATACGTGGTTGCAAAATAACCATGCTGATACAAAAAAAATCCCGTAATAGAAATTTAAATTTATAAGTCTGAATATAACAATTTTGAAAGGTGCCCCATAATATAATCGAAAGAGAATTTTGAAGAAATATAAATTACCGCTCTCACCTAGTAAGCCAGTGATACAATGAGTAAGCATGTAAAAGAAAAGAAAGAAAAAAGATGACGGCAGGCCCCCTTATCCCGCACTGCCGTGTGTGAGAGCCGACTCTACTACTGCTCTCTCCACATGTGCAACTAAGCTACACTAAGGTGGGGTACTACATGTGCGTCAGGCCAAGGCCTATGCACTTTAAAATGCGTGAAAGTAAGAAATGAAAGTACGACTCTATTAGAGTAGGGTAGGGCAGGCCTGGCAGACAAAGGGAAATGCCACCAGGACCACCCCACTGAGTGGAAGTAAGAGCAGGAAAAAACCCCTCGACAGAAGTGAGGGTAAAAACCTGCGATAGTATCGTGCAGGGTGCATGCTCCGTTACCAAAGATATGTTTTGACGCATATTTTCGGTAGCGTGGGATTTTACGGGAAATGTCAGGGATCTAATCAGATCTAAAGGACAGTTGTCGCCTAGATAAAAAAAAGAACTAATGTGCTGTATGTGTTTAAACGAATCCAATGGAACGTATATTACTTGTAACACCACCAAGAAGCGGCCCTTATCAGGGCCAGCGATCGGCCCTTTTCAGGGCCGACACTGCGACTCAATGTCAACAGTACCAAGAACCGATCATAGTGGTGCTCAATCTTGTGCATTAAGTGGGGCTAAAGGCAGAGCGTGTGTGTTGGGTGTGTGTAAGTGTTTTTGTGCGTGTATGTGTGTGAGTTGTTGACTGCCTCCAACCCCGTCAAAGTAAGTATATGGGTCAATGAGCCTTGTAGTACCAGGCTCATTGCCCCTCACTGGGACTCGGCACACCGGACCAACCCAGGTGAAAATCCCCAGCTCAAGTTCGCGCTACCCGTATGCGTGATGCTCTGAAAACAGGTACATCAGAGTCTACGCACACACGGGACGCTCCCCAGAACCACGTCAGAACACGAGAGCAGGACCAGTGATAAGAGTATCCCAGGCCGTGCCTACAATCCGCCCGCGCCCAGATTTCTCCAGAAGGACAGCAGTCAAGCCACCCAACAACCGAGAACACCACTAACAGTCAGAAGTGCGCCGCCGTCCCGACCCAGCTTTGCTACTTTTAAGACGCCTTGCTCAGAAAAGGGTACATCTGAGTCTCACCAACGAGTGCCCAAGCTCGTGGTGAGGACTTACACCACTAGGTAGCTAACCGGGACCGAGTCCGACAACACACATCCACCCCGCCAGTAGGCCCCCGGTCGCCGAGAAGAAATCTCACTATCCTCGGGATACTCTACCAAGAGCGGAACTTCTTGTTCACCCGGCCAGCCCGTCTCTCTTTGAAGTGTTCGCACCCACTCCCGGGATATTCTCCCAGACTAGCCGTCGGCTAGGCAGTGTTAGCTTGCACAACGTCCAGAGACAGACTGNCCGTCGGCTAGGCAGTGTTAGCTTGCACAACGTCCAGAGACAGACTGTGTTGAAGCATGTAAAAAGAACATCGCAATATATAGCCGACACAAATACATGACATGCCCACAGAGAGAGGGGAAAAAGGGAGGGGAAAAATTGAGTGGAAAAAGGGGAGAAAAGCAGCGCTTAGGAAGGATTACGGTGACTCTAGGAACTCGTAGAAAGGCCTGGAACCATCCAGGCAGCGGAAACCGAAACTAAACTTGTGGAGTTGCCGTCCATCGTTTGTTTCTGGGTAGGGCTTCCTTCATGAACAGACCGTTGGATCGTATCTCCATTTAGTCTGTGGGATTAAGTTTTAGGGAGAGGAGGTCGCGGCATATGTGCTCCAGTGTTTAAGTTCAACAGGGCAGAGGGTGAGTGTTCTCCCATTAGATTGAGCTTGTTGTTCTTCTTTTTGTAACATCGTTACAGGTGGGATGGTGTGTGTGAAGTGCATCATGTCTTACTACCTATCCAGGCCCTCTACATTTAATTACTTTAGTGACGTAGGGATGGGAGTGTGGATGGAAGGTAGTAAACAATTTATGGGAGGAACTAAATCTTGGAATACGAAGCTGGTATGGTATTTGAACCCTGACATCCAGAAAACAAGATGGGGTTGAAGCCTTTTCCCACTTGCTCACATATGTGGGCTCGAGATATATTAATATTTATAAATGTGATATACAATTATATATAATGTATATATACACATACATATAAAAGCTTTTTTTTTTTGACATACACACTGTAGGGTCAGTGTTCAGGACCTGTATTAATATAGTTTTTTTGTAAAGTATATGGTAAAAGGACCCCCAAACTATTAATGTACCTTTTTTGGAAAGAAACGTCCATAACCTTCTTGTCACCTGGCAACCATACAAGCATACCCCGCTTTCCGACGCTTCACTCATACGACGGTTTTAAAATGTGTCATACCCCAAGTATCCGACAGCTCACTCGCTGTTTCGACGGTTTAGCAACATAACGCTGCCGACTTCCTGGTGGAATGTTGCGATTCATATCTGTGATTTAGTGAATTATAAACAGTTTATAACGGTTTATTTTAATTATAAATACTTTATTTACGTCAGCTATGTACATTTATGTATTTATGCACAAATCAGTGCAGTACAGTACATGCATATACAATTGAAAAAAGGCAATGAAAATCCTTGCAGCGAAATTTGCTTTACTAGAACGGTATGGAACCTAAGACGGTCGTAATAACGGGGTGTGCATGAACTATACGAGACTGACGCCTTTTTCTTCAAAACTACCGCTCCGGGTTATTAAAGGGACCTGGCAATCTAGCGGTAAGTTGTCAGACTTCTATGTTAGTAATCCGGGGTGCAAATCCCGGTTCCGGCACGGATTTATATGATTACCAAACCCTTCCTTCACCTCCGGAAAAGTGTGTGCTTTCACGCTTTGTGAATGTGTGGAATGTCAGACCCCCACCGTGGTTCGGAACCCACATTAAAAACTGTAGATCCCCTCTGCTTTCCACGTATCATCCGGAAATTTTTTTTCACCCTAACTATATTAACTCGGTTTCTAATACTAGCCCAGAGTTCTAAAATTCAACTGTTTAACTTTTTATCCATCTCTTTATCTGTTTATCTATTTATATGTTTATATGAGGATAGTGGATTTCGCTTTAATGGTGTCCCCACCTCAGAAATGAATTCCTCCATAGCCAGCAGAGCAGAGGTAAGATAAGATCGAATGGTCAAGATCTAGAGCATTAGCTCCACCGCCATAAATGTTATTAAAATAATTACACCACTCCTATTTTACGGACCACACGGACACATTAATTGTCATTCGTTCCTGTCTGCCGTGACAAACGTATGGGATAGATAGATAGACATATACTTAGTGTGGTACATGAGATGTATACTTAATAATATATCGATCCGCATTTGATTAACGAACATCATCGACTCATTAAGATGTTTGATGGCGGGCACAAGCGGTGATTACGTTGATCATGAAGGTGTCATTGATTCTAGGCACAGGTGGGTTCGCTCCATCCCCACAACCTCCCGCCCTCGCAACAGGTGAGTAACAATGGGGATAAAACACGAGGACACGTCTGTAATATACGAGTCTTCATTCCCGACACGACAGCGGTCGTTTACATGGACACAGGTATGCTGCTTCCTCCTGGTAACCTTGGAGGGTGATTGATAGGACGAAGTCGACAGGAGGAAAACGAGGGAGCTACGAACTTCTGAGATGGAGTAACGCCCGCAATCTCAAAGCCTCCGACAACCGAAATCTTATCAGACCCCTTTCCGAAGTGCAGTACGTTTAGAGGAGATTTTCACGTCTCATAAGTGTACGATGGATGTTGTGATTGTACTTTTTGCACACAAATTTCTACGCCCCAATTCTTACTACCTTTTAGAACTATCCTCATTAAATTACGCTTGTGGTGTAAACATTGGGAATAGATATAATATATAGAAAATTTACCCACATTTGTGTGAAAAGAGATTGGGAAAACATTCATGGAAAACCACCCTCATTTCACCCGACCGGGATTTGAACAGTGAATTTTTAATCACAGGCAACCTAGACTGAATGATTACGTGTAATCCACGTGCTCACTGATACGGCGACTGTGTGTTCAATTTCGAGCTGAAAATTAAACAAATCTTACAAAATAAAGTAGTAAAAATATTGATATGAAACATCAAATTTTATTTAAAAAAAAAAAGTATTTTCATATTTTAAAATATATAATAAGACCCATACCAGTGGTCAGTCTGTCTAAGACGTTAGTTAAACTTACGATATAGTAATTTGCTGATGATGAAGAGGTCGATATTTGAGTCTTGACTGAGACCAGTGATTCCCCCTCTTGTCCCCTCCCAATATTAATTATCTTTGTTGTTTACTCATCTTGGCCAATAGAGCACGTTTCTCTACCATGCTCATCCCTAGACCTTGGATTAAATCGTTAACAATCGTGGCGTTAAACATACCAATTAATACATATTTATACCATACTATGTACATTATTTTATATATAATTTATATTTATACATACATACAAGTATTAACTGGTACGTTTAGCCGCATGGTTATAGTCACAAAACAATTAAGTGGAACTAAATTTAAAATATTTTATCTAAATTAAGTGAGCTCGTAGCAACCTCAAGACACCCATATAAATGAAATATTATTCAAATTGAAAAATAACACCTGTAGACGGGAATCTAATATAATATTTAAATGCGGCTGTAACCGTAACTAACAAATATAATAACCCAGCTATTTAATTAATCATAATTTGTGCATCCGTACAATTATTGTCGTTGTATTATTGGCAGCGTAAAGCCCTTCAGGGTTGAAGATGGCTGCGTTATCTGATAACTCGTGATATTAATAAATCACTCATATGTAGCTGACGATTTACGCACGTTCATCACAGAATCTGCCTTAAAATATGAGTGAAGAATTACTCTGAGCACGGGACGACTGAATAGCTCAGTGGTTGGAGCATTGGCTTACTAAACTAAAGGTCCCAAGTTCGATTTCCGTATCCGGTTTTACCTTATCAATTTAAAGAATGTTCAAACTCTTAAGTTAAACGCAGTGTACATGATAAAATATAGGATGAAATACAATACAATACACTATTTACTAAATTATATTTCTGATTTAATAATTGTACTCATTAGGCCAGACAATATGTGTTACGTGCCATTGCACACCCCTCAAATACATGACTTTTATGTAATGGATATGAATTCTTGTAAATTATAATTATGCTTTTAGAAAATTAAATTTGAAATAAAAGATGTTCATGGTGCTACGTGGGGGGTAAAACATGTTTTATATCTTTCTTCAGAAACTAAGTCAATTCTTTTGAATGTTTACATACCACCATCATTTCCTAGACTTTGTAATTAAAATTGAATTACCTTTCGAAATTTAGTTTACCCTTCCCTCCTTGTCTGAAACCACAACATAATTAAAAGTAAGTGCCGGTTCCATTGTGGATAATTTTTAATCTCCTGTTTTGTGTGTGCGTTTTTTTTTTTTTTT
>CABFWO010002894.1:19020-55710 GCA_902155825.1 Timema genevievae
TCTAGAAGCTACCTGAAGTGTCTTTTATGGCACCATAACACCCTAACTGCTGAGGGCTGGGAAAATTTCTAAATATTAAACACCTCTAGAAGCTATCTGAAGTGTCTTTTATGGACCATAACACCTTAACTGCCGAGGGCTGGGAAAATTTCTAAATATTAAACACCTTTAGAAGCTATCTGAAGTGTTTTTTATGGCAACATAACTCATTAACTGCCGAAGGCTATGACAAATTATAAATATTAAACGGCTCTAGAAGCTATATAAAGTGTTTTTATGGTAAAATAACCCATTAACTGCCGAAGGCTAGGTCAAATTCCAGATATTAAACAGCTCTAGAAGTTCTCTAAAGTGTTTCTTTATGGAGACATAACCCCTTAACCGCCGAAAAATATGAACAATTCTAAATATTAAACACCTCTAGAAGCTATCTGAATTTTTTTTATGACAACATAACACCATAACTGCCGAAGGCTAGAAAAATTTCTAAATATTAAACACCTCTGGAAGCTCTCTGAAGTGCTTTTTATGGTAACACACCCCCCTAATTTGTACTTGTACCTTAATTTTGATATTGTTTGAATCATAAATAAAGCCATATATATTTTGTTAATAAAATTTCGGGGGGGGGGGTTTGAACCCCGAAAACCCCCCCTGACTACGGCCTTGCCTATATGTATATATACATACATGCATACATATATATATGTAAAACTGATATGTTAAAATACTTCAATATTATTAAAGTAGGCCTTTACAAATAATAATCACCATTAGCGTGGAGAGAGGATGAAAAAACCACAACAATAAATCACTTGTTAAAACCCCCCTCAGTTCACTCAGCCAAGATTCGGAGCTTCCTCGTCAACAACAAACGAGAGCTATCTGCTAATCACGCGCTCGCCAGTCTGGCCACCCAATCGCTTGCGCGCTCGCACGCTTGTCAGTCTGGCCGAACCCTTACATGGAGGGGGATTGTAAAATCATGTAGGAAAAAATACTCTCAGTAAACCCAACCGGGATATGAAACCCAATATCCCGGCCACTAGTAGTTCAGTCTATTGCGAGACCCCTTACTCCCTGTGACCACCAGTGTGGGTAAATATTTTGCCAATATAATAAGTATGTTCAGAACTTGCGTGTTAAATACACTGATAATTGATGTAATAAAAAGTGTCAATAGTTATAACGCCTTAACGAAGGCTGTGTGGTCTAACTGAACAAAACGTGATCTGAATCAAGTGTTGGAGTAAAATCATTTTCTTTTACCAACATGTCAATTTTTCCTCGACTTAAGAATGGGTGTTTTCAACTGCTGAAGAATTTCACGAACAATTAATTCCCAATACCTCTTTCACGAAGGATAGCGAGTGAGAATTTTTTTTTTTCCTTCTTAAAACAGGTTTGAGCTGTATTTAACAACTATACGCTTAATTAGTATGCCCTAAAATGTAAAGTGCATTGTGAAACAAGTTTGTTTATATTGTAGTTGTGAATATATAAGTACGTGTGTTGCTTTAAGAACAACTTTATCAACAACTTTTTTATGATAGATTAATTGATTTTGTCTCCCTTTCCTATAGGTTTGTTTGTAATTGACTTACTTAATTATTACTAACGTCATTACAATTATATCAACGTTTGCTATATTGATCTAAAAATTTCTTATTTTAGAATTTCTACCTACATTATGACCATCTCTCTTTGATTTATAGGGCTTAAGAGATTATGGAAAAAAAAAATATTAAAATTTAATAGATAGCATTTTTTTTCACTAAAGATACAAATTAAATTTTGAATATTTAATAGCCAGTGCGTATGAATATTAATTATTTTGAAATATTTGTAATAAGCCCATAGAAGCCAATAAAAAACTATTATATTTAAAATACAATGCTCAAATTTTTAAATATCAAATACTCGAAACAAAAAATTGGTTTTAGTTTATAACAATTTTAAGATTAATTGATTATTTGAAATGATGTTGCCTTGTGCGCGCCAAGAATGAAAACTCATCATATTTTGGAATAATGTGTAGCTACAAGAAATGTTTGGGGCCATTTATGTTCAATAAGCCATTTTAAAAAAATCGTTGAGACTTTCATTAACATCTCGAGTACAATTATTTCCCCCACGATCACAATATAATATTTAAATAAATACTATAAATAATAAAAAGTAAGCAGCTTACCAGCAAGTCGGAACATTTCCACACTCTGTTAACGTCATTAAACCATCAAAATTATATTGAACAGTTTAAACAAATGTATAATTAGAACCTATAAATAATTATTCAATGATTTCAAATCATTACACTTTCTAATTATAAAGTGTCTAATTTGCTATTTTATCTTTTAGGTACCTTTGTTTATGAAAAGTAATTAATGTATGGGACTGATATATAGTTTAACTAGACATTCACATGTGGTGTACAGAGTAGTAATATGCGGTGGAGAAAATGGACACATTTCATCTTAGACATGCTTCATGGAACCCCGGTGACATTTCAGCGTGGACATAAACATTGGAAACCGGGAACTTGGGATCCGGGAGAATCAACACATATCAACGTAGACATGCACCATGGAAACCGGCTGAATCAAGAAAGTTGTTAAACTAAAAATCATCTTTGGCCAAACTAAAATAAATACTGCTCAAGTAGATAAGTTTAGTTTAATTTTCTACATTTAGTAATCTTAACAGTTCTTGAATATTTGTCACAAGCATAGGGGATCTTGAACATAAATAACTGGTTCTGTTAATTTAAAAAAGATTCTGACTAAACGCCACTATGCCTATGACTAATACTCGACAACTTTTAAGATGACTATTTGTAGAAATTAAACTAAACGAATCTACTAGAGCAATATTTTATTTGTTTCGGACATACAAGTGTGTTGTTGTAAAAACTGTAAAAATACATAACTTACTTGCATTACCTTCCACCCCATCTTAAATTGTAGGCTTATACATGGAGGGAAAAACCAAACTGTAGAACTAAGCGCGTTCATTCGAACACATTATGGCCTTCTTAGATTTAACATTATCCCCCCTGTAGCTTCTTCTTTCTCTCTGAATCTTTAGGTTGCGTGGATATTAAACACTAATAGGATAATATGACTTTTCACCCACTTCAGTGGTAGCAAGGTCTAACGTGCTACTTTCGCAGTAGACTGGACTATCTACAGTAGCCCCGTGGCTTCTTTGGTGCTGACTGACAGCTCACAGCTCACATCTGATGGCTTTGAAAAGCTACCAGACCAAATTATGTATCCCTACACCGAACCATATGATCTGTAAAAAACATGTGTTTAGCAGCTGTCACTTCTGACAGTCAAAATTTAGGTATATACCTAACTGTTGACTGTCAGAAGTCAGCTGTGAACTGTTAGTCAGCACCAAAGAAGCCATGGGGCTACTGTATAACGGGGAGATAGAGGTTCGAATCTCGTTGTACTGAGAGTAGATTCTAAACTAGTTTTCCACTCTCCCTCCACGCAAATTCGGGCACATTACTTCTAAATATAACCTTACTAATCCCTAAAATCATTACCGTAATTAGTACATAAGCGTATAATACAAAGGGGTAGCAAAACGCGGTATTTAAAAAAAATATGACTTCACACAAGTCACTTTAATGAAATATGAAATTTCACTCCTCTGTACTTACCACTCAATAAAACATATCTGGTCAGCTTTTTTCAAATTACGGCTCACTAAACAAGGCGTTAAAATTATCAAAACACACTATTCGTTTTTAAGGAGATAATTTCTCATCAAAGAAATTAATTTTAAGATTGTGTTTTAAAGTATTTGACATAAAAAGTAGTTTACTATACTTTTTTCATAAAAAAAATTGTTTTAGAATAGTTCACTGACAATCCAATACATTTTCAAAATAGCTCTTGGATTTTGTTTTAAAAAACGATTTAGGGAATGTTTTACATAATAGATAAAATTCTAATAAAATTTACTATTTTCAAAAATAATGCTTATCGAGGATTTTAAAAGACTTAAATTATTCCTCAAATTGGTTCACGCTTCTTTTTGACCTTTTCCCAAACTCCCGCGGCACACTAATATGTCGCAGTTGAGAAACCCTGTTCTAAAATATCTAGATAAATGGGAATTTCTTTTGAGAAAACTGAAAAACACAGGGAATTTTATAATGAGATAAACGTGGCCGCCCCGACACAGCTAAATAGATGTTTTAATGGTTTGTGATGTCGCAAAACCTTACAGCATCCTTTTTTATAAAAAAAGGTCAGTTAAGTGTTTTGTCCTCTTTTTAAAGATAATTATATTTATGAGGTGGCGGTGAAACGTTGCCAATATAAAGCTCGATGACAGTTGTAGCTTGATTTATCGTAATGAAGTTGGCAGGACTTAACAAAAACCTTACAACCAAGTCACAAGTTTGAATATCCCGACAAAGTTCGATGCTAGTTGGTTTATTTATTGTTATTTTTAGCACCTCTTCTTACTACCAGTTTGGGTTATGGGCCTATGTACTAATTACGCTAATGGTTCTAGGGTTGAGAAAGGTTATATATAGGAAGTGTACCTGCATTTGCGTGAAGGGAGAGTGGAAAACCATTTTGGACTCGCCACCCTCACTATACCCGATCGAGATTCGAAACTCAATCTCCCCGTCATCGTCAGTCTAATCTACTTCAAGGGTAGCGCGTTAGACCACGCGGCCATCGAAGCGGGTAGTTGGTTTATTGGTTTGCTACTTTGGATGTGTTGTTATGCGCAGTCTTTATTTTCAAGTTTCTGTTGTTTTTCTCCACTTTGTCTTACTACCCATCTCGCCTAACAGCATATTTACACTAATAATAGGAGAATAAGAAAGATATAATTTAGTGGAAATGTATCCGCAATGGCGTGGAAGGGAGTGGTAGATTGTTGACGAAAACTCCTTTTTACATTCGATCGTGATTCAAACCCGAACCTCTTCGTCACCAGAAATCCTGTCCGTGAGTTCCGATGTGGCTCCCACAGGTTGTTTGTTTAAACTGAATTGACATAATATTTATATTTCACCTTTTGGTCACTCAAATTTAAAAGAGTAGGCCTAAATTTAAATAAAACACCCAAAATTTCTACATAGCTTGCCCCAGTGAGCTCGTGAATAAAGGCGTCAATCTCGTCTTATCTATATTGCTGTTGACTGGAAGGTTAGGGTTCGAATTCCTAAACAGTTTTCTACATTTCTCCCACGCCAATTCTGGTGAATTTCCTCTCAATTCTACCTTATTCTTTCCTATCCCATTAGTGTAAATATGCGGCTGTCCTGTATAGGTAGTAATACATATTGAACCATTCTGTTAACCCTTCTCGGAGAATGAAACATGGTAGGGTCCATTGGAATAATAATTAAATGCTTATTTACAACAATTTTAATCAAATCATATCAATGTTTTTTGTGAGTCTCCTCTATTATGGGGAGTTATTTAAAAACTTTATTTTAAAAAAAATCTGATTTGATGTAAGATGTTGACTTTTAAAAGATGATAAGCTTAAGCTTACTTAAGCATACTTATAAAAACAAATATCTTACTGTATTTGTTGTGATATCATAAACATTTCTCATCTTGCTATCTGGCTTAAGAATGTTTAAGCAAGTCCTTAATTATTTTACCATTTTATTCTATTTTTGTTAGTAATCCATTTATTATCTCTTGATTAACAAACTTGCGTTTTAAAATAAAAGTGATTTGGTGTCTTTTTTTTAATATTATCGTCAAAAACAGCTTTGATATGTTTATTTAAGTTTAATAAGTTTTTACTAGTATATAATTTAAACTTCAATAAAAATAATTGTATTAATTATATAGCAATGAAAATTATAGAAGTACCATAATATACTTCATAACAAAAGTTCAATAATCAAGAGAAAGCAATTATTAGTTTCCCAACCAAAAAAATAGAACGTTGAAAATAATTTAAAACTGGTTTGTAGGCTCTTAAGAGCGTGCATCACATGCTAACCAACTCTGTGATATAGCCGGTTAGAGATCGTACATTTACACGAACACTACGGCACGTGTATCATTTCTGATTAAACATTAATGGTTATAAAGAGTTGATAGAGGTCCCTAATGTTGAACATTGTTGAAATATTAAATGATATTTAGAAAAAACTGCATTGAAAAGGCAGTTTTTGACCATTTTAGAATGCCTCCATAGATAATCATTGTGCACAAATCTTCATTCTGTCATCTGATGGTTTTGGAAAATCCTTTCTTGAAAAAAAGAAACCCTCAGTAAACCCAACCGCTATTAGAGCCTTGATTTCCCCGTCATCGGTAATCTAATACACTGCAAGAGTAGCGCGTTAGACCATGAAGCCACCGAAGTGAGTTTTAATATCTTAAACTATGTTTTATACAACATCTTGTTTGTATTTAATTTGTACACATAATTTTAACAATACTGAATGATTTTTTAAAATTTAAATCAAACTTTAAAATTTGTGTTGAATTTATTTAATTTCCTTTAAAAATTCATATAAAAACACGGTTTAATATAGTCTACTTAGTTTTGTTATTTATTTGTTTATTTAAAAATGTTCAACCTATTAGAAGTGTTGGTTTAGTTGGGTTTTTTTAACTTTCACGACGACTGCCTTAACACTTGCAATTTTTTCTATACTGAAGACAAAACCGGAAACTTCAGGTTTACGTTGATTTTCCTCCTACGTAAATGGTTTATGTAAATATTTTGATAGTATCTTAGGTGAAGTTTATTTATGCGTTACGCTCCGTCATGAACTGTCTATCACGAACAACAAATTCGGATTCTTCAGATCGTAAAATAATTTGAGGTGTAAGAGTTTGAGACATCTTAATGAAAGGCTGTACTCCTATGGGAAATAGCTGTCGGCTAAATCAAGATTTTTAGTATTTGAGAACACACGAAGTTTCAAATTAATGGTTATTATAAAATTATAATTATTTAGCTTACGGTCTAGTAGAGTGAAACTGAAAGTTTCTTCTCAAATGCTGTCGTCGTAACAGGCCCAACTCAGCTCCCAGCTCGCACCTGCATTTGTGTGTGCACGCGTAAGGTATGAATGTAAAAGGGAAAAGAAAAGACCTACAACATGTCAGAAATGTGTGCAGTGCATTCGTATTTGATTTATTACTCAAAATTTCCCGTGGTGACGATGGGGGGTAAAGCCACAAAGTTTCTTGTTAGTAAAAACATTATGTCCCTATTATGATAGAATGAAGATTTGTGGACAGTGCTTATCTATGAAGCCATTCTATTATTATTATTATTATTATTATTATTATTATTATTATTATTAGCACCGCGTCTTACTACCCGTTCGGGTTATATGCACTTACGCTAATGTGTAATGGTAGGGTGATTGTGAGATGAAATGGAGGACCTACAGTTTAACGTGGAATCCGAACCACGGTGGAGGCCTGGCATTCCTCACATTCACAAGTTGTGATTAATACACGTCTTGTCAGAGGTGAAGGAAGGGTTCGGCAATCAGATAAATCTATACCGGGACCGAAAGCCATTCTAAAATAGTCAAAAACGGCCTTTTCAATGCAGTTTTTATCCTAATATCATTTAATATTTCAACAGCGTTCAGTATTAGGAACTTCTATTAACTCTTTATCTCCATTAGTTTTTAATCAGAAATGATCCACGTGCAATAGTGTTCGTGTAAATTTAAGATTTCTAACCGACTGTATCACAGAATTGATTGGAATTTGATGCACATTGCACGCTCTTAAGAGCCCATTTCATGGTTTCCAACTGAAAAATTAATACATTTATTTATGTATTTATATGAGGTTTTTTAACGTGCACTTCCTAAACCGAATTATTATACCAGGACACGATTTATATGAGTTTGACAAAAAGTAATAACACTGTATACTCCTTTTTGGGGACAAAATTTGTTTAAGACTAGTTTTCTGACTAATGATACTTGAAAAGTCAAAGTTTTTTGAAAATAGCCATAAAAAATTTGTTTAAAGTTGATAACGGGAGAGTATTTAACATAACAAGTAGTTTACTATACTTTTTTCATAAAAAAAATATTGTTTTAGAATAGTTCACTGACAATCCAATACATTTTCAAAATAGCTCCTGGATTTTGTTTTTAAAAAACTATTTGGGGAATGTTTTACATAATAGGTAACGATGTATACTGTTTTGGGGCGATATTTTGTTTTTAATGGTGATTTAACAATGATAAATATTTGAAAATTGGAAATTTTTTTGAAAATGGCCTTAACGTTTTTGTTAAAAATGCGTGTCTGGGAAATATTTTACGTTATGAATGTGTGTTCGTTTTCTTAAATAAAAATCTATTTTACCATAGTTTTTGTAACTTTGGTCACAAACTATATTAAAAAGTATTAACGATTTTGTCATAACATTCGTTTAAAGAATAGAGTACAAAAACCGCTTTGAGATGCTATAGGTGTTTAAAGGTGTATTTACCACCGAAGGTATGTGTTATCCAAGCGGTTATATGGGATCTTAGTTTAGCTTGACTATATTTGTCTCGATCTCTGAAAGAAAACAGAACTCAGCTCTCTACTATAATTTAAACAATAAGATATTTATTTGTAGGGCCTGTCAATTATGCCGGGAAAGGTACTCTTCCATATCTTCCAGGGCTCTTTTACATGTCAAAATCAACATGGTACCGATGGATTTACATCCCCTCCGACGTAAGATGGGCTACGAATTTTTATCACTCAAGAAAAACTCCTTAGACCCCGGCTGGGTTTGAACCCACGAACATCGGGTCCTGATACGAGCACTTTACCCCAAGATCACCAAGGTCAACACTAAACAGAAAAGGTAGGATTTTATCAACAGGTAATAAACCAACTGTTTGCTATGATAAGTCGAGCTAAACACTCACTTATTTTTGCATAAAAATGTAGACCCCATATGTATATATGTATGTTGGCCTATGTATACTAATGTATGTGCTATATTGGCTTAATTAGTCACTATGGGGCCTAGATTTATTTATATATAGTTGAAATTCTCTTGACCTAATCAAACTATATATGTATATTTGTGAATTTTTATCATTTTGATCTCCCAATATTCGCTGGTCATGTACGATTAATTGTATAGATATGATTTATCCATATATATATTTATATACTAAGTTTTCTTAGTTTCAATTTTGATTTTATGAACCCTCTAGATTTAAAATCAAGAATTGGCACTTTTTGCTCTTTTCATAACATGATTATCATACTCTCCCGGTGAGTATTATGATATATTTATTTAATATTCACAACAATAATATCTATCTTATTTTTAGGTTAGATAATTCAATTAGCTGATAATTGCACTAAAGTGCATGACAAGAAACTACTAACGGTTAGAAACGTCTAGGTGCTACAAAGTTTTACAGGTAAATAACATTTATTTATTCACTTTCAAATGATCCACTGGTAAACGAGGTCATTAAACTGATGTATTACACTTGAATGGTTGCTCAGTTGTCTGTTAGAATCCTGGCTTAGGAATGTTAGTGGAACGTATGTAGTACTAGACGCCAATAAAACTAGTTTATCAAGCAGTTGTAAATATTACAATAAAAACACTTAACCGTGTTGATTAGTTTGTTTAAAATTGTCCTCCAGTTTACAATACTGTTCAGAGGATTCTGCAGGATATTCTGAGGGCACTGGGGTTTGATACACAGAATTATACAAAATGGGTTATCACTTAATCTTCAAATAAAATATGTCAGCTTTCTAAACACGTTCAGATTATAACTGTATTCTTACATAGTGTATTAGTTAGCTTACAATTTAGAAAACGAATGAATAATTTTCAATATTTCTGGCCAAATTCGATCTGCTATTTTAAATTTATCATATAAAATGTTGGTGTTTTTTTACATGCATACAAAACACTAGCTTAAGTCCTATCAAAATTCTATTTTTTATATTTCTAGGATCTTAAGAAGTGTTTGAATAACTCATGAGAACAGACAAATATCAAAACAATATCGAATTAGGATGTTCTACACCTGGCTGTACTTTTAATACAATGTGTTCTTTTACAAAATCAAGATGACCGTAACAAACTCCAACCAAATATGTCAATCAATACTTCTTTTTTAATATTTGAAACGAAACATTTAATCAGTCCATAAACTGAGTACACAAACGAACGCAATCCATATGGAACGAAATATATGCTAATGGGCGGTCATAATATATGATAAAATAAATTATATACATTGATACAAAATCATACTAAAAAAAAGATCAAAGTTTAACAAATAGAATAAATAAAATAAATTAAAAAAAGAACTATTATACACCAACAAAACCGAGCACAAATTGCGCTATATTTACGTAAAACATTTTTTGGCTCCCGGTTTTAAATCTTATAATTTTATTTTTAAAGGATTAAAGACCTCATTACTATATTTAGATCAATAAAAAAGATCGATATTGGGTTTACAAGGGTCAACACTCCGTATTAAAATGTCAACTTCTGGTTAAATTTTTTTTATATTTTATAGGGTGTTGCACATCCTATGGTTATCGCATTGCTATTATATTTTTCATTTATACATTTAGACAAAAAAAAGTTAATAATGATTATTGAGTCTAAAATGATAGAGATAGAGAATTGCTGTAGAAATATTTCCCCTAAGAAATTAAAGGAAAAAGAACATCAATTTTTTGAGAGACTAACTTATTTACTTTCACTTTGGCATTAGAGAATTATTGCGTTAAAGCAAAAGAAGTTTCTCTACAGCTAAAGCTCACAAAATTGTATTAATGTAATTGCCAATATCTCAGAAACCAGTGGTTTTATATAAATATATTTAACTTAAAAGTTTTTTATTTTTAATAGTACTACAATTTTGCAATTACAAGCTATTTAATATCTCAAATAGTTGCAAATATATTGAAATTTCTGCTTCTGTAAAGTAGTCTATCCTAAAATTCATTTTCACAGGAATGTGAAAGTAGTCATTTTATTTATAATTTTAATAAAAGCCTAAATACGAATTTTAATCATAATCATTAGAGCCAATTTTGAGAAAATATAATTTTTCTCTTTTCGCCCTTTACTAAACTAATCTTAAATTTAGGATTAGACAGACACACAGACAGATGGCAAACTAAAACCCACTTTTTAGGGCTATGTGGGTTATGAAACGATATTCATTAACACTCGGGTTAGAATTTTTTGAGGGTCGCAATACTTTACCTTTAGTGTTCGAAAAGTTAATATATATATATATATATATATATATATGCGTATAGCTTGAAAACTATTGGTTTTATAAAAATATATTTCAAACAAAATATTTTTATTAAAAATAGAATTACATATTTGCAATGATACGTAATTTCATATCTCAAAGACTTACGGATATAGTATTTTTTTTAAATTAGGATTTACGCATCAGTACGGAGCCCTTAAAGTCATTTTGATGAAAAATTGAGAGTAGCCATCTTGTTTGTGATTTTGATCAATGCTTAGAAATGTAGTTTAATTAAAAAGTTAGAGCCTATTTTGATAAAATCAATTTTTTTTCTTTTCGCCCTAAGGAATCTACCCTTAATTTTAGGACTAGGATAACCAATTCCAAAAATCTCTCTGAGCAACCCTATGAAAACCAAGTTTTAGCCCGAATGGTAAAATAGTTTAGGCTCTACTCCAAAGTACAGACAGACGAACAGACAGAAAAATGGCATTGCGAAAACAACTTTTTTGTTTCAGAGGGTCATAAAAGTCAACATTTATCAAAATTTTGAGCTCAATTTTTTTTACGATCACATTACTTTCTCTACCCGTAAGATAGCGAGAAAGTAAAAAACAATCAATTATATTTTATTTTAATAAATAATACTACCTATAGGCCTATAGTACATGTGTTGGCTGGATGTCCAAGCTATACCCATGCCCAAATTGGTGTAGTGTTTTATTGCTTTAGAGAGGAACATACAGAAATCAACTCATTTTATGTATAGCCTATATTTAATGGATTATGGTCCAATAATCAATTATTTTGAGCTAAGCTTTAATTTGAATGATATAGTCTAGTAAACAATAATTTATAACCCGCCTCGTTGGCATAGTTGGCTAGCACGCTAGTTTCATGTTGAGCTTGACTGCCGAGGACGGGGAGATAGAAGTTTGAATCTAGCTCGGGTGAACTAGGGGTGGTTTTCCCTAAATTGTTTTCTAATCTCCCTCCACACAAATGTGGGTTCACTTCCTCTAAATTCAACCTTCCCAATTCCTAATCCATTAGCGTAATTATTACTTAAGCTTATAACACAAACGGGTGGTAAGACGCGGTGCTAAATAAAGAAAATTTAAATAACATTTTTTTTCGGACAAAAATATATACAACTTTTAATTCTAAGAACTTTTATTATATTTCCTGTAAAATGTTATTTTTGTCACTTAGAACGTTTAACATATTCACCCTTCAGTTGTTTTTATGAGTTTATCAATACTAAAACAAAGGTTCCGAAGTTAAACTATGCTCATTTACAACTCTCATTTGGTGATGTCAACATATTTACAATCAATGTGATTTATATTTTATAAAAGTAGCCGTCCCATGAAGATATCCCTACGCGTGATTCAATCAGTTGTGAAAGTTGCCCCTGCCCCACATACCCCCATTCCCCCCTTTCACATATCCCAGTCTTGACCGAGGGTCAGATGTTTTCTTATTCCACTAAGAAAATAAAATAAAATAGGTTGAGTAGAATTATTTTTTTGTACCGGTTTTTGCAGCAGCGTAACCATTTGAAGCCAGGTCTATAAAAAAAGTCTGGAAATCCATCCCCGTGATGGTCATCTCATGGATCTAGGCTACAAGCTGTTCGATGAAAGAAACACGCGAACAGGTCAGAGGTCACACAACAGGAAGATGTTAGGTTACTCTGAGCTGTTAGACAAATCTGTCACTTTATTGCGCACGGTGATTATTCTTTAACGATCTTGTCCTGAAAGGGGTTGAGGGGAGGTCAAAGGGACCGAGCCGCAGAGATTTTTTTTTTTTTAATTGGCTTCCTGAATAACGTAATGGG
The DNA here is from genome assembly GCA_902155825.1 of Timema genevievae. Lineage (NCBI taxonomy): Eukaryota > Metazoa > Arthropoda > Insecta > Phasmatodea > Timematidae > Timema > Timema genevievae. Next base: position 32,094 of record CABFWO010002894.1, read on the forward strand.
TTGTTTATGGTTCTTGGAGCCATTATGAATCAACGAAACTACGACTTGGCCACATGGATGAGACGTCTTAAAATATTGTCCCTTTTAGAATTCACGTGGTTTTAACACACAACTTTTACTTTTGTTATGTGTGTCATAGATATTCATCTATGGTTGCTTATTTATCGCTGATTTTCTTGTTTTATTAATTCAATATCAAGAATATAAGACCTTTTCTGTATTACATGTAAAATAGTTCAAATTTATACCAATTATAATAATAAATAACCCTTTCAGACCATGCCACAGCTTTCCAGTGGTAAATATCGGCTAGTCAAATAAATATTTTTGAACCATACGGTCCTTTTAAGGTGGGATTAAAGGTAAGACAAGTTAAGGGCAGTGTTTTGAAGTTATTGTAGCAAAACTTTTTTTGGTAAAATAAATAAAGAATTAATTTAGTACAAATATAGAATTTAATTTTCTTAATATGGTGATATTAACAGTTCTTGATTATATGTCATGTGCAGAGCAGCATTAGTTGAGAAACATTTTATATTAAAAGAAAAAGTAGTCACTAAATTTCAGGACACTCTTGAAAAATATTAAAGAACCATTTATATTACAATTTGAAGAAAATAAAATTCTTATGTTTGTACTGGAGAAATATTATATTTATTTGAGGTGACCTGGCGGTCTAGGGGTAAGGTGTCGGACTTCTGTGCTGGGGGTCCGAGGTTCAATCCTCGGTCACGGCACAGATTTATCTGATTGCCAAACCCTTCCTTCACCTCTGAAAGGAAGTGTATTAATCACGACTGATGAATTTGAGGAATGCCAGACCTCCATCGTGGTTCGGATTCCACGTTAAACTGTAGGTCCTCCATTTCATCTCACAAGCACCCTACCATTACACATTAGCGTAAGTGCGTACAACCCGAACGGGTAGTAAGACGTGGTGCTAATAGATATATATGTATTTGGACAAAATAAATGTTTAGATATAAAAACTGCAAAAATTATTGCCCTCCCTTCCCCTCACTGCCACCTTGAATGTTTCTATTTCACAACAAAAATGAGTTCGACTACTCAGTAAAAGTGATGCTTAAAATTCTAATTACTAGATAAATTTAATATATATTTTAACAATATAAAGTTTATGTAATCCTCCTTTGTTTTAGTTAAAACACTATTTAGTTTTGGATGTATCTCGATTCAAAATCGTCTCGAGACCATTTTCTTGATAATATACAACTAAACATGAGAGTGAAATGCAGATGTGTAATCTTTGTTGCAAAATAGTTGCATGCATGACATTACCTTCTAATGGAACGGAGGCATGGCATTTCATTAGTAGAAGACCAACATTGCTATGAAAGTTGGGTTGGCTACAGGGATAGTGTGCCTGCCTTTAGCTCGGGCATCTAATGCTCGACCGCAACCGTCTTCACGGAAGGTGTTTTCCTTCAATTGGGTATTATTATTATTATTATTATTATTATTATTATTAGCACCGCGTATTACTACCCGTTCGGGTTATACCCACTTACTCTAATGTGTAATGGTATGGTAATTGTGAGATGAAATGGAGGACCTACAGTTTAACATGGGATCCAAACCACGGTGGAGGCCTGGCATTCCTCACATTCACAAGTTGTAGATTAATACACGTCTTGTCAGAGGTGAAGGAAGGGTTTGGCATTCAGATAAATCTGTGCTGGCTGGGACCGAGGATTGAACCCCGGACCCTCAGCACAGAAGTCTGACACCTTACCTCTAGACCACCAGGTCGCCCTAATTGGGTGTTCCCAGTCGTCTTCTAAAAAATTACCTCCAGCCTTGTTTGCCTGTGATAGATAGGTCACGGTTTAAATCTTGGCTGTATCTACTGAATTTTTCATCAATGGATTCCTTACTTTCACTCCACGCGAATATGAGTGCATTTCCTATACAATTCTACCTACTTCATACCTACCTCATAGGTGTGATTAAGTGCGGGCAATCCTATTCAATGACCGTATGACTGAAGACGTCACACTTCAATATATTATACTGATGATGATGGGGAAATCGGGGTTCAAATCCCAGTGGGGTGTATTAAGGATTTTTTATAAAGGGTATTACACTTTACTTCCAAGCAAATGCGGGTACACTTGTTCTAAATTTCCTCTTTCTAATCCCTAGACCATTAGTGTAATTATAATATATGCGTATATCCTGAAAGGTTTATAAGATGCACCGCTAAAAGAACAATGCAGATGACTACGACGGGTATTAAAACTTGGTGCAGAAACCAAACAAGTTTCCGATGGAAAGTATCGGTACGAGAACAAACACACCCATATGCCTTCGATGTTCTGTAACTTGATCCGTGCAGGTGATTATAGTCTCGAAAGATTTATTTTCCCTCCGAAGAGTAATTTGTTGCCATAGCAGTTGTAGGAAATCTCGCGCGGAGAGCACTAGAAACTACAAAATGTATTTTACGAGTATTTCTCAACACTTCCTGCAATGGGACACAGGTGGTTCACAAATCAGTCAGGTGTCTTGCAGAATTTCACAAGGTGTGGTGGAGAGGACAGATAGAGACAAACCTTTCAAGATAAATACATCAAAACAAAGCTACACAAGGTAATCAAAATATAAAATATTTGGAAACAAATTTTTGACGTAAATATTTTGAACGAGAATATACTATTTATTATCAAACCTATTTGTGACTATATTTTATAATATCATATATAATGTCATATATAATCAACGTACTATTAATGGGCTGTGCCAGGGTCAACGTAATATTTTTAATGTTTACTAACATAGATTGTCATAAATACAGGATGGGGCCGAAACCATTAGACGATAAATAACTTGAAAATTAACACCTTAATTGAAAAGTAAATATTCACAAGCTAAATAAAAGCAAAATTCACACTATACCTTTTCACTTTTTGAAGATAATGTCACTCACAGGCAAACCCTCAGCACTTTGTCCATCACTTTCCTCAGCATGGGTCGTTTAATTGGTTTCCAATCCACTCTGTATGTACTAGCTGGTGTGTCCGTTTTTCGCACGGGGAATCAAAAAGAAGCTTTGTTCTTTTTTAGAATATAAAACTAATAAAAGGCAAACGTGACAAAATCTTTAATTTTTTTAAATATTAATCCTTTATTGGTTTAAATTGTGGGACTAAACGTGAAAAATAGGGAGGATGGCTGAAATATAATGTCAAAATAGGGATATAATTAATGTAAAAATATGCTATCTTTGCTCAAAAGTGATCATAAGCGAAGTTAAACAATGTAATATAATAGGCTACATTGGTATTTTAAGAAAACGGTAAACAAAAAAGAACACATCAGTTCAACAAACAGCATACATTAAATAAAGGACTCTTATAAAAACATATTTACCCGGAATTACCTGCCATATTTTCATTTTATACTACACTAAGCAGATTTTTTCTATTAGAGTGGGACATATTTAGCACTTAATTTTTTTGAAATGATTTTCAAATTTTCAGTATTTTCTGTCTATCTAGAGTGGTCTTTGCTATTGCTTGCAAATATACCAATTTTATATCTCACCAAAAATTGTTTTTTATATGCATTTTAAAACTTTACATCCACCCACTTCCATTCACCGCCTAATTTACTCTGCCTTGCTTAGAAGTTAAACATTTCCAAACTCTTATAGTAATTTGGGGTTTTCCTTCTACGTATAAGTATATATTTCCATGTTCTACCATAAGAGAAATGTTTTACTATATTAGCTTTGGAAATTTTAGGGAAAGATGTACCCTTTCCATTTTCCAGCACTTCATTTTAAAATATAATTGGTTTTCAGAGTGTTTGTGGTGGCTCTTAAACTTTCCTGAGAAATTTCAATCTTTAACCACAGTGAGGACAAAATATTTTACGTAAGATTTTGAAATTTTAACTCCCTCCTTTTTACAAACACTCACTTAAAAAAATGCATTTATTTAGAATTTATTTGGGTATTTGGAGTAATCTCACCACATTACCATCTAAAAGTTTTATTTTCTGTTAAATACCCTCCAAATTTCCCAGAATTTCATTTAAAACTTAAAATTATCAGAATTTATGGTTAATTATATTTGCACACTTAACTTTCTGCCAAATTTGTGATATATAGTATAGAGGAAAGTTGTTATTTCAATTAGTTTTATAAATATTGAATCCACCCCCCACCCTCCCTCATTTCATTGGAACAAATATTTGATCTACTAGAGAGTCTTTAAATTAAAAGGACCTCACAGATTTTGAGGTTTACTACAAATGATTCACACTCGCAATCATTGGTCAACAAATGCCAATGGAACACATTACACGACCAGTAATGAAGCCTTTGATTTTTAAACGGCTAATATGCTAGTTTAAATGTACAGGAGGTTATCACGTTTTAAAATATGTTTAAAGTTAATTTTAAATCAAATTAACGTGTATGTGAATCTCATCAGCTGAAGTATGCCCTTAATAAAATATTACTCTGACCTTACTAGCGAATACTGGTTATGCAAGCTTACTCTTAGTCAGAATAAACATTATTTATATTAACTAATTAATGCGTTTGGATCGACTTAGTTTCAAAAACTGAATTTTTATGTTCATTGTTGAAAACACAAAATGTATTTTAACACATTTATATCAGAGTGAATGTGGGAAATAGATTGATAGACTGCCTCCTCCCATAAAATTTAATTTATATTTCTATAGATGCGTTATATTTTCTTTGATCTTAAGTTTATTAGATAATACTTTATTCAAACTACCATTAAGCTTGTTTAATATAACCATAATTTTTAAAATTCAAAACATTAGCTTTGTAAATTTAAAATATCATTTTAACCTTGTGGAAAACCCTATTTCTAAAACAAAAAATAAGTCTGAGCTAGCTCTTTATGATAGCACTTAAGTGGACACACAATATACTGTGCGATTTAAACTTATAAGTAATGATTATAAAATGTAAATGAAACAGCAACATTTGAATTTAACAACTTTTTTTTTTTTTGCTAAATTGTGAGATTGAAGTTGTTAACAAGTTTCAACCTTGATTATACATGAAAATAAATCTTTAATCGCTTAGACTCAGAAAATGTACAAATAAAAATGTTAACAAATCTTGTTAGAGGTTGAAAATAAAAATCATGTGTGCTTATTGGTGAGTCATTTTAATTTTGGATTTTAGTGTGAGAGGGGAAAGGAGATTGGAAGGGGCCTGACAGCCATACGAAATCACACGAATCTAGAAAACAATTCGGGTAGTTTATTTTGTGTGCAGTGACTTACTACCTGTCTAGGCTACCCACATTTTTGCACTCATCGAATAGGGATGAGTGAAGTAGAATTTAGAGTAGATTCGCTGATATTTATGTGGAGAGAGAGTGGTAAGGAAATCATTTAGTAGAAACAGCTCTCGGTGAACCCATCCGGTATTCTAATCAATTCAGTATATTATTATTATTATTATTATTATTATTAATATCAATATAGGAGCATCTTAAATCATGCAACCACCGATGTGAATCGGACAACTTTTGACCAATTTTCAAAAGTCACACGGTAAATCCTCAGAATGCTGTTGGACATTGATTCTAAATTAATATAAATCATTTAGAAATGTGAAAGAACTATAATTCTTTCCTTTTCATTAAACAACTCCATTACTTACATCTTAGTCAGAGCCCTTAGTTTTAATTTGATTTTAAAAGTCGTAAATTACGAGAGGGTGTAAACTGTAGAAAATATTATTTCCCATGCCCATACACGGGGCTAGTTTTATGCCCTTTATAATTTTATATCTCATTCATTATGGGAGTTTATTATGCTAATATATAGAATATATATAACTGTTCATTATAAATAAATTAGAGAAACCTAGTGAATAAATCGTAAACACGGCCGACTATTGCTTAACTAAATGGTCAAACTTGTCAAAATTCTGTTCCATTTTATTTGGTCACTGGGAATACATGATCACTTTCTGGTTTTAAGTTGAAAAATAATCATTGCTCTTTTCTTGTCTTTCCTTTATGTTCGTAAGAGATTAGCGTGTCAAAGGGAGAAAAGAAAGATTTGGTGGGATGATGGATAGTTCCCAATAGAAAAAAAACCCAGCGTTGATACCTTATAAAACAATCCCGCATCATCTTATCGTTTTTTATGTTGTGACCCCATCAAAACATGAATCTATTTGATAGAGAAAGGTTATAATGTAAAGGTTTTTAAACTTTTTCTTAATCTCAGAGAAACAACTTTTGGCGTAAAGAGTCGTTGAAACTAAAAAAAAAAATCATAAAATTTAATCTTTTTAATTGGTCAGAAAAATGTTGACAACTTTCATTAACATTTTGTTGAAAACAATATTTGAGAATATCAAACTAATTATTAATTCAAGTTGGATTTCTAAACGTATGCAACGCGTTTCAGTGCTATTCCATGTAGCACCCTTAAGGTGTAGGTACAGTATCCCCATGGCTTCTTTGGTGCTGACTGACAGCTGACGGCTTTGAAAAGCTACCAGACCAAATTATGTATTCCTACGCCGAACCATAAGATCTGCAAAAAACATGTGTTTAGCAGCTGTCACTTCTGACAGTCAAAATTTAGGTATATACCTAACTGTTGACTGTCAACTGTCAACTGTCAGCTGTGAACTGTCAGTCAGCACCAAAGAAGCCATGGGGCTACTGTACATACCTTTCAGGTATCTGAGAGTATCTTCTACTAGAGCATGGGATACCAAGTGTTCCTTACCACTAACGATGGTGTGCAGGAACGAGGATGGGTATTATTTCAGTGTTAGTATATTGTTAGTGTTGTTTTACGGTCTAGCTCTAACTCTCCACTCACACTCTGACGTCATATCGTAGTCGAATAACCACGCACTTAACTTAACCAGCAAATTTCACCACTAAAATTTCACTAATACTACACTAGCCCACATACAACATTTAACCTCGTTCTTAGGGGCCGTCCTTAAGATTACGTAAGGGTTTTTGGAGATAGGGAGTTTCAGTAATTTCAAACGTTTACGAGTAAGAGATGGGGTAAGAATCCATCTTACCTAAGGTTTTTTTAAATCAATGTTTATGATGCGAGAAAAAAAAATTGTCAGAAAATAAATATATTAATTACGAAATTTCCCTTATATTTAATTTACTTACTAAAATTAAAATATTCTAAAATTTCATCACTCACTTTATTACCAATCCTTATGCCTTGAAATAACTAAACGATTAAAATAATATAATTTACCAAATCATAGAAAATACTTAAGATAGAAAAGAGAGGAGGAAGGCTTAGCGGGAAATCTTACGATTCCTTACGTGAGAGCGGAGAGGTGGACCGACAATATGATAATGACAATAAGAGAAATACAGGTTCAACTCCTGATTATGACAAAAAAAATACATAAACACGTGACATACCATAAGGATAATTTGTAACGTGTTGAATCAAAACAATTTTTGATCGGAAAATGTTCCGCCTACTAAGTAGGTGAAAGGGCTTGTTTGGGGGAATTGGCACCTAGTTCCTATTACATATATACATAAGTCCATCAAATAGTATGATGGCGGACAAATAGTAGAGGGGCCGTATTATTTACCCGTTAATAAATCTAAACAAATAAAAGTAATTAGAGATAAAATTATTTCTATATAATTTTCAAACCATTAAGTCCCAAGGGAAGTGGATGTTTTATAATATCGAAGTATTAACATATCTGGTCTACATTAGACCCGATGCTAGTGATAGATTCAACCACCAAGCACTGTAGTCTAAACCTGATTGTGTGAGTTGATTACTGTCCAGCTCACATCTCTAATTGTACATAAAGGTAACATCGTTCCTAATTTATACATAACAACAAGAGAGGTTTGTCCACTGCTCAAAGTTACGCCTTTTTTTTATTGTCGGTTCAACGAAAGGTAAGTATAGTTCACAGAAGGAAAACCTCATTCACATCTAGTATCTAGGCCGATAACCCTCTTACACCAAGTATCACCTCGTTCAGTCTGTTTGTCAAAAGGTGAGGTTATACCAGTGTAAATCCCTCTCATTTACATCTGGTTTCTAAGAGCAGTGGGTGCCTCTCTGCACCAAGCTATCCGTTATTCTGCCGGTTCTACCAAAGATGGGGACAAACAACTCAACCCTCTCTTTCTTCTCCAGAAAAGGTTTTACCTCAACATCTGGAAGACGCTGTGTGACAGATCCTCCGAAGTCCATCATATAATAAATCCATGGTGAAGCTGAGATTAAGGATGATCACCAAGTGAAGGACGAGTGCATGCTGTTAGCGGTTGGCTGTCTCCATAGAATATGATACAAGAAGTTCACCTCGTGATAGTTGCGCAACCTGCCTTTGGCCCTGCAGTCTTTAGTTCAGACTAGGATGGTCCGATTATCTACGACAAGTAGGCGATGAAGAAAAGCCCAGACCCTAGAATAAATTTAAAGCACCATTAGATATGTGGGTGAAACATGTTTTCGGGCCCTTAAGCCATCCGCGATAGTGCTCTATAGGTTGATTCATGCCGTGTTGGAATTTCTGTGACGGGACGATGTTGTTGATTCGGACAAACGTTTGGACAGGTTCCTGTTAGGTCGTGACAAAGAGACTTACTCTTGTATTGGGAAGTTTATTCTTGACCAAGTCGTTAGATAATGGTCCATGGATCTCTCACCCTGTACAATCTGAATGAGGGTAGTGTTGGTCTTATATGATGTATTATACATAAGTTGGGTGTATAGGGAACGCAAGAAATTCCAAGTGATTTTGTAGTTTTTATAGCAAAGCATGTTCATGGTCAAAATAAATCAAAGAATTTCTCCAGTAGAAACATATGGTTTAATTTTCTTCATATGATATCAAAAATTCTTGGATATCTGTGGAGGGTGTCCTGAAATTTAATGACAGTTTTTTATTTTCATTTAAAATTTCTCATATATGCTCATATATGCTCATGACATATTAAACAATTGTTAACATTACCACGGGAAGTAAATTAACCTTTATATTTCTACTGAAGCAACATTTTATTTATATTGGCTTAAAAAATGCGTTTATATATAAAAAATATTAAAAAAAACTGCAAAAACGCTGCCCTTTTTTGGCGTCCCCTTCCACCCTGCCATAAGAGACAAAGTTAATTGACTTGGCGTTAGGCCTAGATTTTTACAGGTGAGGATAGCGATTGTTGAAGATAACGACGGTCTATGTTAAATTAGCAATTAAAAAATAAGTTACTTTAAATCCATGTTTCTGTGTCTTAAAATCAGTTTGATAAAACTACTGTATAGTGAATATTCTAACCTCGTACGTTTCCGTGAATGATTGAAATTACCAAGTACAATAAATAATGGGAGCTAGAAGCTTTTCCTTGAAATGAAAAAAAAAAAGTTGTAAGAGCTGTGGTATTGTAACAATGACGGCTTAGTTTAGTATTTTATTTAATTTTTAAACATTACTTCGGCGTAAATAAGCTAATTTAAGGAGCAAGAATGAGAAAGGTATTTGATAGGTATTGAACATACATAAGTGTGAAGATAGGATGGGAAAATCTCAGTGATGATTCAAATGTGGAAAAAAAACACCTTAACCATCCGGTTGAGATTTGAACCTTCTTCTCCCCTCAACGGCAACATTATTAAATGCCTTAGACCAGCGTTTCCCAAAAGGTGTTCCGCTGAACCCTGGGGTTCCGTGGAAGGGTCAAAGGGGTTCCGAGTTCTGTCTGAGAATTAACTAAAACGTTCGTAGAAAACAGTCATAACATAGCCGCGCCGCTGTAAGTATATCTAGTATCAAACAGCACGGGCGGAGCGGGGTGGCGGGGCGGTGCACCTGTCGAGACAGCCTAATTTTAGTGCTATTATAAGTGAATATGTGAAAAAATTTCATTCTTCACATTAAATAGTTACTTTTTTTTTGTACGATAAATGTTTTATAATACTTATAATAATAATTTTTTATTTAATTATTCTTTCTTTTCACGTCAAACATGAAAATATTCAAACTACACTACAAGGTACAATCACTTTTGTTATTATCAAAATGGGGGTCCGCCAAAAAAAGTATGATCAATTAGGGTTCCGTGGCCAAAAAAAATTGGGAACCTCTGCGTTAGACCACATTAGCATATGTGTGGATGATTCTCACTAATAACTTTTTATTTGATCCTTTTATCTTAGAATTTTCATGATTACTAATTTCCAAACAACATAATATAAATATGCCACTTAAACATGTTTGTGTGGGTTTTTTTAGACGAAAACGTATAGTTAATTTAAATTATAAAAACCTAATGAAGGTTTTATTTTACAAACAAATTAAAATCATAATTATATTACTCAAACAAAATAATCATGATTGACTGAAAGGTTTTCTATTTTTTAAAGTGACGCGGTTACAGCTTGAACTTTGCAATAACACCGCAACCAAGGACCTTATGTATCATAGTTCTATTTTATCGCCAAAAATAAGATGTCTCCATTATACATCAGGAACTCTTACAACACTTACTAATGTCAGGATCACGATTAACTATACGCCCACATAACGTAACATTCACTTAACTTTACGTAACGTAGATAAATGTGTAAATAGATGGTGCTGGCTATTAGTTATTGGGGGGCGCGGGGTGTGGGACAGAGCGAACCCATTCTCCCTTTAAATCATTGAATGAAAATGATTTTGTAGCAAATGAGTAACACGAATAATATAACATAATTAATTCTATAATTCACAGGATAAAATACTTAGCTTAATCATTTATGTATTGCTCCAAATGGGGATTTCTAATTTTCTGAATTAAACACAGATTATTGAAAGGGGGAGGTGTCTTCCCGCCCCACCCACCGTAGCCCTCACTAACGATACCCATGGTGCAACGGACTTGCAATAGAAGCTTTCTGGAGCTACAAAATAAAGTGTAAGAAGAGGACATGACGTTTTGTTGTATTCGCGGAAAGCTGACAAACGAACTCTACCGAAGAAGAGTTCTGCAAGCGATAAACAAACAAATGGAATATTAGATAGCCGCGAACCTGGAAGTTTTCCTCTGGACAGCTCTTGCGTAAAGTGAACGTCATGTCAACTTCTATTTAAAACCATCGTAATGACTTCTATTTAAAAACACGAGTATAGCATTATCGTCTTTAGTTCGAATTTTTCGCCCAGTCCTGTGAATATTGTATTAAAACAATGTTAAAGATCGTGGATAATTCGAATTTTGTTTTGGTTAATTCGAACTTTTCTAAAGTTGTAATGTACTGTGCAGTATTATTTTCCTACTTTTAGTTGCGGCGTCATGTTTTTCTATTTTTGGAACAGGAGAGGCAACGTTGGAATGCTGTCAGTATCCATATTCACTCCCCCCCCCTCCCCCGCTCACCCCTAAGTCTTTGTTTAGATGTACATTTCTGTACTCCGTTAGTAAAGGTCGAACCTCTCGAGTGATTACTTGCGCTGTTCTTAGTAATTCGGTCTAGCGATATTCTTGTGACGTGTGAATTTATTTTGTTTTGTTGGTTAGTTTTTGTCTAGTTTTAGTTTTGTTTAATTCATACTGTACAGTAGTTTTTATGTGTGTGTGTGTGTGTGTGTGTATCGTGATGTCACTTTCCAAGCCACAGTACTATACAGCTTTAACTTGGGCCAAATATGTAGCGGTGATAAAGGAAGTGGAAAAGAGACTTAAAAAGGAATCAGAAATTGTAAAGGCCTTCGGAATTCCCCCTAACACACTTTAAACATTTTTGAAAAACAAACAAAAAATGTTGAGCAGTGAAAATGAGAGTGTACAAGATAAGAAGCAATTAAGAGGACCGGAAAACCCATATGTGGACAACTGTGTACTGAAGTGGTTCAAACAAGCGCGAGGCAAAAAAAAAGTCCCAATGAGTGGCCCTCTTCTTAGAGAAAAGGCTGAACGTTTCGCATCTGAATTAGGAAAAACAGACTTCAAAGCGAGTGCAGGGTGACTATATGAATTCAAACAACGAAACGGAATTTCCTTCAAATCTGTATCTGGCGAAAGTGGTACTTTTGATGTGCGTTCAGCCGATAATTGTAAGGAAGACGTGAAAGAAATGATCCAGGACATAGAACCGAAAAACATATTTAACGTCAATGAGATGGGGTTTTTTTTTACAAGTGTGCTCCTGACAAAACTCTTGCATTTAAAGGTGAACTATGCAGTAGGGGAAAGCGTAGTAAAGATCGAACAACACTGTTAATTGGAGCAAATATGGATGGTTCTGTAAAGCTCCCGTTGTTAATGATTGGAAAATTGGCTAACCCACGTTGCTTCAAAGATGTAAAATCGAAGCCAGTGGAATACGAGTCAAATATAAAAGCATGGATGACAGGTGATCTGTTTAAGATATGGCTTTTAAAAATCGACAAAGAGCTTGGCAAACAAAATTGGAAAATCCTTTTATTCATTGACAATTGCACTCTGCTCATAACAGAGTTCCCCTTGTGGTAAATGTAGAGGTTATTTTTTTCCCGCCAAACATGACATCGGTTATTCAACCTATGGACCAAGGAATAATTAAGAACCTAAAACATTTCTACATACGATTGTTGGTTGAAAAAATTATTGCTCGAGATTTGTCTTACCCAGAAAATTTCGCTTGACATTCTTCAAACCTCAAGAATGTGTAAGCAAACGTGGGACCAAGTGAAAGTTGAGACCATTAAGAACTGTTTTAAAAAAGCTGGCTTTATCAAGAAAGAAAATTATGGAGAAACTTTGACTGAATCTGCTCCAGCTATTGACAACTGGGAGGAGGTTACTCCTGATCCTGCTATCTCCTATGTGGACTTCGTCAGCGTGGAGGAAGAAGATGTGGCAGTGTGTGGTGAAGTTACTGATGTGGACATCGTCAACAAAGTTCTCAACAATAACATCCAGGCTGAGGATGGAGCATCTGGTGAAGGAGAGGACAATTCTTCAGTAGTTCAGGAAAGGCCTATGCCGAGTGTGGCAGAAGCCATGGACCATATCCAAGAACTCTGAACTGCGAACAAATTATGTCCAAATACGTTAAATAAAGTTTTTGAGCTTGGTTGCAAACTTAGCTGTGTTTCTTTTCAATTTCTTTTAAGTAACTTATTTAATTTGAATTTTTGGATAGTTCAAATTTTTTCCTGGTCCCTTAAAGTTCAAATTATCTAGTTTCCACTGTACCTGTGGCAGTAGTCGCGCAGTCTTAGGTGTAAAGCAAAGAATATATGTAAAAGCTAAATAAAAGTGACTGGTTCACAATCTAAAATTTCCCTGAGTACATATGATAAGCTATTCCATTTCTATACATTCTGATTTTGTAGTTATTCATATAAGGCATCAATCTCACCATACAATGAAAGGGTAAAGATAAATCCGAGATGTAACCTACACCCCAATCTTTCCTCAAGTGCGTAAATCTGTAGCAAATAAAAGCTATTTTTCTCGATTTTGGCGTTAATTGAATTGGTGGTCAAGTAGTTGAAGGCATCAGGCTCACAAAAACTTATACACTTAATAAACGCTCATTTTCACGCCTATAGGTATTATATGATGAAAATATAAAGAATCAAATTTCTGGATTTTGAAGTGACACGCAATGGAAGCTAGGTGGCCCATGGCGTTAGGGTCTAGATATAGGTAAAAGTATAGAACAAGATATATCTGAGGTGCACATCTTTAGGCATCCCTAATTACCTTTGCAAAGATTCTTAGTCTTGGTGTTAAATTGTTATCACACAAATATATAAAAGATTTTATTTGAGTATTTCCTCATATATTCTGGAGTTTAAGCTGCCGATTAGTGGGAGAATTAATCTAGTTTTCTGAATATTTATCTAAATATAAGATAAAATCAAATAAATAAGTTTAACATTACCTATGTGTATAAATTCTATTTGTTAATTAAACACGATTTATCTACTAATATTAATATAAAACAACCATCACAAACTATAGTTTCTCTTTGGATTTTAGATTAAAATGTATTGTGTAATTACTCTTTGGATTGCAGTTGATTTGGAATAAAATAAGGGAGAAAAACATTAATTCAATATTCATTAAGAGAATACAACTATTTAAAATATTTAACTATTAATTATTTAAATATTTGAAAAAAGAAATAACTATTGACTTTTTATTGAAAGAAAATACCCTTTATGTTATCCATACATCCAAACCACAACTATGTAAAATTTCAGCATAATTGGTGTAATCACGTAGTGGTTTGGGTTTTAGTGGGCAACTGACAGAAGATATTCCATGTTTATATATTAGTAGCACTATCAATTAATTATATGCTACATATAAAATAATGTTAAAACTAATATAGACTTCTAAATTTAAGTAATTATTTATTATTATTTAAAATACTGCTTGTTTAAGAACATATAATATTTAGTTGGTTAATCATGTACGGTAAAATGACACCTTCTTCTAGAAAAAGGGTTAATGATTACCCACTACAGAAACAGTTCCACATAACGTTAGTAATTATAACTATCACATAAAGCTACTTCACATGTAGCTCTAATGATTTATGGTTTATTGGACTAGACAATAAATAACACATTTTATTCATGAGTGACAGCTTGCATTGAATCCATTACAACTCAAAAGAAATTAGGTTTTGCTAGTTTGGAAAGTATGAAATTCATAAAATATAAAGAGTGATAACTTAAAATTCGTAAAATTTATAAAATGACATGTTTGTTTTTGTGTATTGTATTTTTAATTTATTCGTGTGCTATGTTATGAAATAGTTTAAGTTGTCCCTGCTGGAACAAAGAGATGAAACTCTGTTGTTAATTTTTTAAACGATGCTTAAGAATATAATGAAACTTTATATGGTCAAGTAGGTGAATTCCACATAGATTTGTCCAATAACTATTTTATATTAATATGTATAGTGTTTTATTGTGTTTATTGTGATTTATAAAGCTCGATGGTAGTGGGTTTTTTTAATAAAACTTTTTTTCAAAAGAAAAATTTTGCGTAGCAGATCCAGTCCAGATAATAAAAAAACAGCTTTGACGATTAAAAACCATTCTTTAAAAGATTTTGTAACCAAGCATATGTTTTAGAATGACATTTAAACAATCTTTATTATTATTTTTAATATTGTGACTATTACCTTATGGGTAGTAAAACTCCTATATTTCTACGTTTGTTTACAGTTTTGACAGGATAGAATAATTCAAATGTTTTTATAGAGCTTTATTTCTAAATTTTCAAAGGTCACATTATTTGAAGATGGAAAGAAAGAGGATGCCGAAGAAAATGTTGGAAATTAAGTATGTAGGAGAAAGACCGCAAGGGAGACCAAGAAAGAGATGGTAGGAGCAGATAACAGAGAGTTTTCAAGTGAGAGGAGAAGAATGGAAGAAATTAAAGCAGGAAGAGAGGTGCAAGAACAGAGGAAGATGGAGGCATTTAACTAAATTGACCCGGCCACAAGCTGGAAATAGTTGGTGATGATGATGATGATGATGATGATGATGATGATGATTAAATTATTTGTACATTATTTAAATATAATATTTTATCTTTCGTAGCTATCAATCCCATGGACCCTATATATAGCGTAAGTTAATTTTAACTTACTTATTCATTTACTATGCTTGCATTTAAATAGTTATATTACAATTTGAAATATTTAAAATAATTATCTTCATAGTCACCACAAATAATATATATATTATATATATAATATATATAAAATATATGTAATATATGTAAAATATATAATATATATATTATATATATTATATATATTATATACATATATATTATATACATATATATAATATATATTATATACATATATATTATATATATAATATATATAATATATATGTATATAATATATATAATATATAGTCTATGTATATAATGTATATGTATATTATATATATAATATATAGTCTATGTATATAATGTATATGTATATTATATATATAATGTATATATATTATAGTTATTATTTGGGACGGAAATTACAGTGGTTGAAACTTAAAGGACAATGTTATTTTCCATATATTTTTAAAAAACTACTACAATTTTAAATTTCCATACTGCTTTTTAAAACACCCATATCTTTGCATGTAATTATATTTTACATTTTTTGTAGCTCAAATATCACTTGTAATAAGGTTTGATCATTCTAACTAAGCTATACATTAAAATGATGAAGTTCTTTTCTATGGAAATAATTTTATCGTGGTTTATATTATGCATTAAAAATAATTAATGTAACTGCTGCATTTGTGTATCTTCCATCTGAGCAATTTTAATTACATGTAAGCAACCAGCACGACATGTTTTTTTCCCCTTCCTTATACCCATCAATTGGTGTCAGCAATGTTCAAAGTTTTTAAAAAATTAATTAATGTTGGAATACTTGAGCAATCATCAGAAAATGTTTGGCTACAATTTGAAAAGTTAGCTATTACTAATCAATCTTAAAGGCTTTAAAATAATTACCTGAATACATTTTAAATATTAAGAGAATGCTCATAAACTTGTCTATAACTGCATTTAATTTGTGATCCCAATTTTTCTCGGTAACAATTTGTGAATTTACAATCCTATTAATATTCTAATAATATTAATAAGATATTTAAATTTTAAATATTTCAAACGAACCCTTTTAAAACATAATGTTATCATTTATGACCATATAGCTTGGTTAATTTTATTTTATTTCAAACAAACTTTATATTAAATTATTTACATTGGGTATCAGTAATATACACTGAAAATGCTCCTAAATTTTCATTAAATCATACATGGGCTTGTAAATATTTGGAATATGGTTAGCTAATAGTGTTTGTCATTTAAAATTTTAAATCAAATATCTAAATTTGTCGAAGGAAAATTTATCATTTGTCTACCCGTCTAACTGCTGGTTTTGCCTAATCATATAAAGTTTATGAATGAAAACATATATGCTCTTTTGGTAAAAAATATTATATTTTTTACATCATGTAATGAATTGTTAGATAATTATTTATATAGATAGGCTATATTTGTTATTAAAAACTATATTTAATTTGAGGAAATATTATTTATATAAATAGTTGTAAATATTATCATACATACATATACATACATACATAATCACACCGTTCCCTTACAGGGTTCATCTAGCTCAAAAAACAACTCTGTACTTATTCCATCCTCACTAACTTTCTCCACACTTCCCTGTTCTTGCATTCTCCATTCACTTCAACAACAGTCATACACCGAGTCATACATGCTCTTTTATTCTTAAAACTTTCAATGTTTGTTTCTCTTTTCCACACATTCATCTACAATATTTATCGACTACAAATAAAAATGTTGTTGCAAAGACATGCGTTGAGATTTCTTTTAATTTAACCAAAACTTCATTTTTGTAGAACAAACAAAAACATTAAGCGGAATATTTGTATTTTGAAAGTTGCCCTCTTTTTATATCTATGAATAAAAAACATTATACATAGTTAACATATAATTTGCGAGATAGGGATCTATATTTAAAAGATATAGATCTTGTATTTTAAAGATATGTATCTTCCACTACTCCAAAGCTGTTATCACTAATTAATACCAAATATAGAGAGATGAGGCTGCAATAAAATAGAATCTCTAAGAACAATTAATAGCATTGTGGCTCTCCCTACAGTCCAGCTTTATAGGAAATATTTTTTTTTTAATATTACTTCACAGACAGCAATGATAACATTTTACTATATTATTAGTGTTATTTAATAGTTATTGATAATATCAAAAGTAACAGTTGAAGATCAAATTTCTTTAAAGTAGATATATTCCATTTTCTAGCTGCCAAATAAGGTCCTTCCTATAAAATTGGACCGTACTTGTTGAGATTCCATCTTTCGTTGATATCAAATAAAAGATTATTTATTAAAATACTTATTACTCCTTATTGATAAGTTTCAGCAAATTTTATAAATTATTAATATTATTAAAAACAAATCAATGAGAACAAGGTAAAATACTTTTAGCTTGGTTCAAGTGTCAGCTTATATGTTGAAAATAAAAGCTTAGTGCAGTTGGTTGGGATAGAACTTCAAGCCTCCTAGCCCAGAGTACGTTGACGTGGCCGATTAGTCAATTGCTCCTTTAAATTATGTTAATGTTTCTATCGGAAGGCTCAAAGGTAGGCATGCGAAAGCTATTTTTGGAGTAAATGCAATTGAATTGGCGTGAAGAGAAAAATGTAAATAAGAGCTACTAAATCTAGTTGTTAAAACCTTTAGGGCTCTCGGCTGAGACTCACCGACAGCCCATTCCGATGTAATTCAGTCACCTTATGCTGCGTGACCACAGATTTTAGTAGGTCACTTGATTTCTCAAGTATTCTGAAATGTCTTAAAGGATTATTCTTGACCTTCATAATGTATTACTTTCAGAGTTGACACTGTAATGAAAGTGTAATTTATTGACTACATTTAACAGGGTGGGTATCAGTAAGGTCGAATTTAGAAGAGGGATGTTGGCAAAACGTTTAGGATAGCGACACCCAGTACACCCGACAGGATTCAAACCCCTATCACCCCAGTCACCGGAGAACCAGCAAAGACAAACCTTACGTTTAGCCCTCGTGCCTAACGAAACAGTCTTTAACTCTAGGAAAATTAAAATGTATACAAATCTCGCAGTCGCACGTTGCTTTAATCATGTACGCATACGACTATGTACTAATTACGCTAATGTGTTAGGAATGAGGAAGGTTGAATTTAGAGTAGCTGTACCCTCCGAGCAGCCGCCGTTTGTTGGCAAAGATAATGCCAGCTTCTGCGAATAGAGGGAGTCATATGGTCTGCACAGCATACCCTCCAGCCTTAAATCTCAGTTTTCTAGATCCGAGCTGATACTTTTTTCATTCAAGTAGTTCCTCATTTGTCCTCACGAGGCTGAGTTTGATCCCATTCCAGTCCCACTGATTAACAGAAAAATTTGAAAGTACCGAGAATCGAACCCGGGATCTGTGTATCTGTGTCCAGGCCCTCACATCACTGACCACAGAGGCGATCCTTTTCAAAATAACATCTTCAAAATAAAACAAATTATAAATATTGATTTTGCTGCTCATAGCAAAATTTTAAGAGAAATCAAATGTAAAAAATGTATAACGCTATTTATTTCGATAAACTCAATCAAACAATATTCCCTTCACACGAATAAGTGGCCACATGGTATAAGGCGCTACTCTCGCACTAGACTAGACTGCCAATGGTGGGGAGGTTGTGATTCGATCCCAGTCGGGTAAACTGAGGGGGGCTTTCCCTGAATGGTTTCTCGCTTTCTATAAGCAAATGCGGGTACATTTCATCTTAGCTCAACCTTCCACAACCCTAACCCATTAGTTTAATTAGTACATAAGTGTAAAACTCGAATGTGTAGTAAGACGTAATAATATATATATATATATATATATATATCCCCTTCTCTAACATACTATTTTAGACCCGCTTCGGTTGTCGAATGGTCTAGGTCAGTAATCAGCAACCCACGACCCGTGATCCAGAGTCGAAACAATATGTGTCAATAAAAATATACTAACTATATAAGAAATATAAAATTAAAATGTTTTGCTTTATATTTAATCCAAACGGCCAATCAATTTTGTTTTTAAAAACCCATTTGGCCTGCGATATCAAAAAGGTTGCCGAACTCCGGTCTAAAGATTCACTCTTACAATATACAGGACTGCCGATGACGGTAAGATAGGGGCTAGAAACCCAGTCGGGTGCACTGAGTTTTTTAAACTAAATAATTGATTGTAAAACTGATGGCCTACTGAGCAAATTTTCCCAATTTTATAGTGAATACACCCTTAAAATAAAAGAAAATGAAACCTTCATTAGTCTGAAAGAGAGTTGGGGAATAACATAGCAACCATCCTAATTATTTAAAAAAAAACCTTTAGCTTAGGCGGCTGGTAATCTAATACAAGATCCTCTGTCATCGGCGAGAAAGTACCACGCGAGTCCAACGCTTCAGACCACCTGGTAACCGCTGCGGGCATTGGGATGATTATTGCTGTACTTTATAATTGGTATGAATAAATTCCCTGCTTTCCAGTGCATCATACTCATATTCTTAGAACCGTTATGTAATGTAATAGACTGGAAGAATGCCACAGATACTTGATTTGTCGTAGGAAGAAAATATATCCAACGCAAAAGAATAATAATAATAATAATAATAATTTATCAGATTATAAATTCTTGTTTTGCATTATGTTCTCCACGTAATGTAAGTGTGAACCTTGTAACTTCACACTAATTAGTCTTGTGGGACACACCCAAATGTCTCGTCGGCAATATCAGAGTGGCTTGAATATGATTTTCTATTTTAAATCTTAGTACCTATCCGTACTATCCGCATGTTTATAATACTGGGGTGGAGAGTAAGGTAGAGTTTTAAATAACGTGTATCTGCACTTGCAAGTAGAAAGAGTGGGAAAGTATTCATTTAGAATGAGCCCCTCTATGTACACATGGGAGGAATTTGTGCCCCAATCTTTCAATCATCGATAGTCCCACTCCAGTTTATTTGAGCTTGGCGTTTATTGCAGACAACAGAAAATGTATTCAGGTGAGGATTCCTACATTATTCACTTACAACAGATAAATTGGGATGATTAAATTAACGTTTTATTTTATAATAATTAATTAACAATTATGTTTAATTCTTTTAATATTAAAGAATGGCTTTACTGGTCTTAAAGTCACCATTCTCTAATAAGTCCAAAGAATAAAAGGCACCACGATGTGATGTGAACTTCAAGCTGTATTACCTACATAAGTTATTCTTTATTTGTGGGGTGAGGTGGGCTCTCAAGGTGGTGTTGTAGGGGATGCGAGAAAAGGCTAGTGGTTTTGCAGTTTTTATAGCAAAATTTTTTTTGGACAAAATAAATCCAATATTTCTTCAGAAAAAAAATAGAGTTTAATTTTCTTCACATGGTTACCTCAACAGTAGTTGAATATTTGTCAAGAATATTGCGGCATTAGATGAGAAACTTTTTAAATGAAGAGAAAAAGTTGTCATTAAATTCCAGTACACCCTTGAGATATATTCAACAATTGTTGATATCACCATGTGAAGAAAATTAAACTATAGGTTTATACTAAAGCAACATTTGATTTATTTTGACCATAATATCTTTTTGCTATAACAATTTCAAAAACAGACCTTAGATCGTTCCCTACACTCACACCTTTAAACTAGATGGTAGGGCGAAGCCCAAACTACCCAAGTGTACAATTATTTTTCTTAACACATACCATAGTTTTATTTTTGTTTTGTTTTATTACCATCTTACTACCCGTTCAGGCTATACGCATATGTAGATCTACAAACTACGATAATGTTTAGGAATGAGGGAGAACGAATATAGAGGTAGTGTAACCGTATTTGCATGGAGGGAGATTGGAAAACCATTTATTGAAATATGACCTTAAATCAATGAGACTGGGATTCGAATCCAGATCACCCCGTAATTGACATCCTAGTTTGTTGCAACAGTGATTCTTTATAGTAGTGACTCATACTGCTACACACATCGTGTCTAAATTAATCTGTGGTTCGGATCATGGGCGTGCACAACCATGACAAATGATACCTGGTCAATTTGATTCGAGTTAGAAGTTTTGACTTTGTCCGCCAATGTCGTTACCACGACGGTCCAGTGTCCCAAGACCATACATCACTGGTTATTGAAGGTTGTCTACCAATATGGCAGTGTGATATCGTCAGCTACTCCAGGGCAGTGAATTCCATTACAAATGCTTCTCTTGGTCAACCGGCCACATGGTTACAGATCACGAGCTGCTTCAAGTGACCAAGGTCGGGTGGCAGGAGGGGGGACGCGACTTAAGGTCAGTACCTTCGAGATGTTGATAGAAAAAACTCTTTTTTTCGCCAAAATAAAACGATATTGCTCAATTAGATATGTTATAATAATAATGGTGTGTCTAAGCTACGTCAATATGTAGCCTATTAGTGGAAAGATCACCCAGTATTAATGTACCGTTGTTCAGGAGACGCCCGAATGTACTAATCGTACATCCTTTCCGTGGACGCTCTTTCCATGTCCCGATGAGATGAGATGATGGTGATAATGGGTATTATGTACCAATGAAGATCTTAACCTAACATAAGATTAAATAACGAAGCCGTGGTGACCATGGGAATTATTCCCCTTTCGGGAAAAATCTCCAGGTACCAGTCTGGAATCGAACCGGGGATATCCCAGAACCTTGAGCTCTGACCAGTATACCACGAGGCGGGTAGTAAATAAAATTTATTTTAATTTCATACACACGGGGTATTAGATAAGAAACATTTTAGATAAAGATAAAATGTCCTGGTGAAGTGCCTGATGATCATGACGTATAAATATTCAAGAACTGTTTATATTAATATGTGTAGAAAATTAAAATACAGTAGACCGTTGATAATTTTGACTAATTCGGGAGCGACCCATTCTGGAGTCTTGAAAATTCCACTGTACTGGAGAAATTTTCTTGATTCTTTCCCACTCTACCTCTACGCAAATTTGGATACATATCCTTCCTCATCCCTACCTTATAAGTGTAAATATATAGCCCAGGTAGAGTAGTGGAGACGAGTTGTACAAAAAAATAGCACTCATTCCTTTTCCAAGATTTGTTTCTGATTTTATATGTACTGATCAAAAAGACAGCTGAAGATCACATGACCCCAGTTACGTATGAATACGTGACATTATATATAGTAACTGATTATAACTGGATCTTAGATGTGTCTATAGGATTGAGAGGATTGAGATCGGCATGTCTCCCGAATTTCTAATGGGTTTTTTCTAGTTTTTTTAATCTACTAATTGGTACTTTAAACTAATAACAATATATCAAGTTTAACAAATAATTGATTTCATACATTTAATTTTTCACTTTAGTTGATTAATATCTATCTAAATATGTAACTTATTACATTTTAAACATGTTCCCCTTTCGACACAGAATTGTTATTTATTTCACGTTAAATCAGAGCTTACTTTAAGGTGGGAGTGTAGAGTAGACGAGCTAAGTGCAGTGATTTCAAAGTTTTTATAGCAAAATTATTTTTTGCCAAAATAAATCAAATATTGCTCCAGTAGAAACAGAGTGTTTAATTTTCTTCACGTGTTGATATCGACAGTTGTTGAATATCTATCATGAACATAGTGACATTATTAGATGAGAAACTTTTTAAATGTAGAGGAAAAGTTATCATTAAATTCCAGAACTCTCTTGACTGATATTCAAGAAATTTAGAGGTTACCATGTGAAGAAAATTAAACTCTATGTTTCTACTGGGGAATTATTTGATTCATCTTGACAAAAAGGTTTGGATATAAAAACTGCAAACACAGTGCCCTTGACTTGTGATCCCTACACTACCACCTTAAACTCTTCGGTGTCTTTGAGACAGGACAGCAAAATCACGTGTCCACCCCTCCAACATCCTAAAGATGGTCATTGGTCATCCCCCTCAAAAATAAGACAGACCAGTAAGCCCATGCGAAACTTTCGCACATTCAACCTTCCCTCCCCCCCCCCCCCCCC